>OVBA01009266.1:0-10931 GCA_900406435.1 Lepidium aucheri | reverse complement strand
ATATTGTCCGAGTTAATTGTGTAGATACACCAAAGTCTGCAACCTGATACTAATGAAAGAAGAAGATCAGTTATGACTACTCAAACATAATAAGAAATTAATGAATTAAAATTTAAAAAATCACCATTAATATATTCAGCTGTGAAAATAGGAAGGTAACAAATGAGTTCTAGATGGTCCTGTGTGTGTTACAGATGGTACTTCAAGTTTGTCCCTCATTTTACTTCTCTCCATCTCACGCTGATTAGAAAAAGATTTGGCGACGTAACGTACTTGTTGGACACGCAAAAGTACTTTCTTCTTCTCTACTTCAAGAAACCCAAGATGTTTCTTATCTTTCTTAACACCAGCAACACGTTTTTAATTGACTGAAACACAAAACTCTTTCCTTATACTTACTCACTCTCTCACCATCCTTCTCATTATAGACTACGATGTTCTCTTTTTTGCACAAGCCCCTTTCTGATTTGATGCTTGAGAATCCTCATTCTATTTGCTTCAACTTTTTAACACCAGACTCCACTTGAGTTCCAAAGTTCACATGTTCCCTATCCAACCGAGGCTACATGCTTGTTTTTTCCGCTTGTCTCAACTTAGCTAAACGCATATGTGCCTTTCCAAAACCTCAAACCTGAGAATTTAGAAAACCTAAAGAGAAAATTGCATAGATCATTAAAGATAAATCTTACTTTGAATTAAATCTCACGAGTCTGTGGAACTCTTGTCACCGTCAGAGAAATATTCGTCAAATTTTCCAGAGCAATTGATTCCAGTTGATCTTCCTTCATAGCTTTGATAAATAAGAGAAAAAGATCTCGGATCAACGATACAAATCTGATTGAACTATAGTTCCAAATTTCATTGCTTGGACTTACTTTTTCATCTGCCAGAATCATCTTTAATGACTCTCCTTGTTTTTCACTGTGTTATATCCAGGTGTGAAGAATCTTGACTCTGACTTTCCAAGACGGGTTCTATGGCTTCAGTATGTTGAACAAAACAAATTCAGAAGCAGAAGATGACACTGTAGCTAGACTTTTGTCTACAGAACTTTTAATAATTTCACCCATATTTTTGCAAAAGAATGCTCATGTACGAACTCTGGACCTGCGTTAATGTAATAGAGTGCGGTTAAGTTTCTGACTAAGCAACAGTTAGTCAGGATTATATAAGTCGTGGGTAGGAGAACGTGGGTACATGGTTTTTCTTTTAGCTTTATGTGAACAATTATATAATCAAGGAACTGCATATATAAATCAAATTCGAGATATAAAAAATATCATTTGAAATAGTAAATTGTGTTCAATCCTAATGACTAATTGATTTGATCCTTTAAATTCTCATAGATAAATAATATACCAAATGCATTTCATTACTTGCAATAATAGGTGTATAATAAAAAAAACATTATTGTTAAACATAAATTAAATTGTTGTTTGAATTAGTAATTACACAAATAGTGGTCGGTTATAATTTCTAGAATTATGGATCTGTTTTTTTTACATTATTTGTTAATAAGAAACTATTTGGGCTACTTTACAAATAACTAAAAATATAGGGTGTTTAGAGAAATATAACCTATGCTTTAATAGAAGTAGATTATAGAAAGTTTGCACTCTTGTGAAGTGCAATTCACATTTTCTTTTTCTTTTTTTTTACAAATATTTTATTGATAAAAAAGCAAAACAAAAGACGTAGAAAGATTTCAAGGTTTAACTGATTTCCCTTGATAGTTGTTATTTGTTCAATGCTTTAATATATTTTAAAGTTATCTTAACAAAATAATTTATTTTTTGAAACAACAAAGTCTGATCAGTCAAAAATCTTCCAAATCCTTAATATGATATTAGACAAACATAACTTTATAAAGTCGAATTCAAATGAGAAAATAGTTCATGCTCAACCACTTCAAAATTTGGAAAATTTGAAGTTATAGTTTGAAATTAGATTTTGTGATAAAAATTAAAATTTGAATAAATCTAATTTTCTCAATATTCTTGAAATATTTTTTATTATTTTTGTGGTCAACAATAGGATGCATTTTTTAAAAGCATAATTTTAAAAGTAGTCTTATAGACTCGCCAAAAAATGAGTCTGTAGCCAAGTCGAAGCATTTGTGTAGATATTCTATTCGGGATAAAAAGATAGTGATTCTTACGTTCTGAAAGAGTCACAAGGGAGCATTCAGTTTCTTCGTTTCTATTTCTACAAACATTTTGGATGGTTGAACATCCAAATTGTTATTGTTACCCAAGATTCGATTAAGTGCTCCCGATTGAATTTTTTGAACAGACTGCTTCATGCTAGTAACAATCTGATGTAGTTTCTTGCTTATCTGAACACAGAAAATATATTTTTAATCATAGGCATATTTGTTATATTTAACGCCAACTGCACAATCCACTCAACTAAAAGCCTCATAAAATAACCATCGTTTCTTTTCTACATATCTTCAACTTAAAATCCTATTTACGAATACCATGCATGCAGCTGTCTAATAATAAACAAGACATTCTAAAAAAAATCAAGCAAATAAATTATGGAAAGCCAGTTTTCAGCTTCTTAATGATTAACAGCTTGTGAATATGAAGTAAGAAATACCAAAGAATAACTAACTTTAAGGTAGATCATGTACTTAGCATCATAAGTTTGATGAATGCTATGTTTTGGTATCTTATCCTTCTTTCTAGCTTTTATACTCACAGTTGCAACAAGCAACATTATTGAAAGCAATCAAGGGACTCTGACACTTTTCTTTCTCTCCAGCAGCGCTCTTTGGCCTAAAATGGATCGGAATAATTTGTCCTTCAATGTCTGCAAGTAATATATAATACTACCAAAAACAATGGAAAGAGGAGTTACAATCATGTGGACAAACATTTTGAGTGCTCCTATATTCTAAATGAAACACATACTCATTTTGATATAACTCCAAATTTGTGCCAAATGGAAGATAGAATTTTGTTGAGGATGTAATTGATCATCCATGTCAAATGTGTTGAAAACAGAGTTAGAGAAACAGAGATTTGCTACTCTATATTTTGATCAATGAATGAGAAAAGAAGAGACAAAAAAATAGACTGAATAATATTCTCGTTTATGATGAAATAAACTGCAAGTACTTGGCATATATAACCATACGTCATGAGCTGAAAAGATAAAAATGTAACTGAAAAAATAAATGACAAAACATAGTAGTGATTGTGGTGTTATCAATGAGTACGTCAATAATAGCCCACTATCACAATTATTGCTAACCAGTAATGGACGTCCGTTTGAATCATTTACCAACAAAATGTCTGCATTAGATCATTGTTCCCTTTTTCAGGTCAGTCTTCAGCATACCAATGGAACAAGGTCGTTCAATCCAGAAGGTAAGGCTTTTGTTTTTTGTTTCTTTAGCTTCATATAGACTAGCTTTACTGGTTTTAGCAGGAAATCCCTTGCTCCTTCAGTCTTACATCTACACAAAAGAAGAAAAGGATATTACATTTCATTGATTCAATGAGTATCATATTTACATTCACTTACACGAGGTTGTATATTCTCAAAAGACATTATCACTACTATTGGTATCATTCGGACACCTAGTAAGAGCAACATCGTTGTGTAAGTAAGTTACCACGAGACAAATGTTACTCTGATATATAAAAGAAAAGGAAATTTACTTTTGATCTTCTTGAGGACTTCATATTCTGTTCAGCATTGAATAATCTGTAAAACTATCAAGTTCACCTTCAAATATTGTTTGTCAAAATTTACAGAAAACAGTTCCGCCCCTTAGTTAGCAAATAAACTCATAACGTTGATCAAATACCAAAAGAGTACATAAAAGATGATAGTTTATGAAACCCTAACAAAGCCCACAAATTCACCCCAAAATCCCAATTTGAAATCCAAGAAAACTAACGGGAAACAACAAAAACAAATGAAAATAACTATTAACCACTAACCAGGGTGAGATTGAAGAGTTTAGGCTGATCAATTTTGATAAATTTGGTTTATGATCTCAAGTTCATCGTTGTTTCGCAGGATTTCATTGAGTTTCTTGTTTCTTCAGCGGTTAGGATCTTATCAGTGATGTTTACTGGCTCAGTCAGTTTCGATCGCCATACTTATGAGAAGTTTGAAAGAAGAAATAGAAGAAAGACACATACTTCTTATCGTCGAAGCAACCATTGATATTTAGAGGAGAGTGAGTGCGAGAGAGAGGAACGGTTTCTTAAGTATTGGTATGATAAGAAAGCGATTAATATCGGTTATGAAATTTGGAACCAATTCTCTCAAAGGATTTAAATTTTTGGTTAAGTGGAAAATCTTTTTTTGTAAACCGGTGGTTTAGATAAATTTGGAAAGAAAAAAACAAATAAGTGAATTAAATTAACTATTATTATATAGATAGTGTGCTCTCTTGTAGCATGAATTATGGTGGCAAAAAAGGGCGATTCTAGGGTTTGCAAAGAGGTTGAACGTGATGTGGCTATAGTTGACTCATCCGGGAGAGGACCACCACATGATGACCCTACGGGCTTGGCTGAGACGACGATCACACAGGTGAAGTTGGATTTGGAAGCTCAGACAAAGAATGTTTTGGAAGCTCAAAAGGGTTTGAATGCTAGGAGCTCTGAGAGGATTACGGAGGAAGTTTTAATGGATTGGAAACTAGGGTTTTTGATGTGCGTGAGGAGGAAGTCGTGATGGTTGAAGCTGGTGGGTTAATTGTTCCGTGTGCGACTAAGCGTTCATGGGTAGGGATGGTGTCGGGTTCACAAGTTGGTGGTGGGTCGAATCCAAGCTCTCGGGTATCAAAGGATTTTGCTGAATCATGAATGAGTGTGAACTTCTCTAAAGGAACTTGGGAGAAGCAGTGGTATCATTGGGGGAAGAGGTTATTAGTGCCATGTATGCTTTGTGGGACAATTGTTTGTACGTGAAAGTTTTGGGAAGGAGCATGAATTTGCCGTGATGACAAAGAAACTTCATGAGATTTGGAATCCCCTAGGGGCAATTCACGTTATTGACGTACCACATAATGTCTTCTTAGCACGCTTTGTTTTTGAGAATGATTACCTTAATGCGCTCATAGGAGGGCCATGGAGAATGTTTGGTAGCTATCTCCTACTGCAAGCATGGACGCCAAGCTTTAATCCATGTCGTAGTAATATTTGTACCACGTTTGTTTGGTTATTGAACAATTACCTATGTACTTGTATCATAATTCGATTCTTTTGGGGAGTGCTAATGGCTTTGGAAAAGCCGGTTCGTATTGACGATTCTACTCTAAATTTTGCTCTGGGACGTTTTGCAAGGTTATGTGTAGAGGTGGACCTATCACTTCTGTTGAAAGGATCGATTATAGTCAATGGTCATATATACTTTGCATCATATGAGGGTTTATCTAATATCTGTTCACGATGCGATATTTTTGGACACTCAATTCAATCTTGTTCATAGGCACCTAAAGGTGTTGGTAGTGAGGATCCTCCATAGGTTGAGCCTTCACCTACTATTACTCTGAGTGTACTTGTGTCATCTTTGCCAAGGGTCGTGAATTCCCAGTCTGATGATGGTTTCATACATGTGCGACGTCGAGGAAAGGGAGGAAATGGCTCGTTCTCTAACTATGTTAACTCTTTGGGTTATAAGGAGAAAGAGGTGCCTCGACCATTGAGGGAAAATCAAGTTTTAAAAGTCAGGATAATATTGCTTTAACGAATAAATTTGGAGGGCTAAGTACCGCCTCACAAGTAGGGGAGATGGAAGTTTTGAGGGATGTTCCTTCTCAAGATAAGGAGATTGTAACCCCAACGCAATCGGCAACGGAAGTGAAGTGGAAATCACGCAAGTGCATGAGGATATGGATTTGAAACAAGATGTTAATTTTGTACAATGTGGGCTTAAAGAGAATTCGATGGGGAAACGTTTAGCGAGTTATAAGCTATCAGTGCCTTTTAAGTCGAAGAGCAAGAAGAGTACTCCTCTATTGGCTTGTGCTTAAATATTTGGCTCAAATCTAGAGAATTTTGAACATGTTGTGTCTGGGAAAAGATTTTGTATGGATAATGCTCATGATCTTGATCAGATGCCACTCCCAAGTGTTGTTAGTTTAAACTCATCGAATGCTTTGCATGATATTGAATTTCAGTTACCAGTTGGTGAGAACATTATACCTCATAAACTAGCCACGAATGTTGACGAAGTATAGGGAAGTACTATGTTAGCAATAAGGTTGACTGAATACTCAGCACTTGGTAGGGATAACTCTAATAGGTCGTCGGGTACAACTTAATGGTGTGCCCCGGTAATTCACCTCTTGATAGTATCTTTTATGATGAATGTCTTACTTTAAAATTCTCGGGAGGGGGGGCTAATAAACCTAATATCAAAGGTCCATTAGGTATATTTTGAAGCGATTTGCGACAGATATTTTAGCAATTCTTGAAACACATGCTAGAGGTGATAATGCTCAACATATTTGTCATGGTTTGGGTTTTGAACATTCTTTCCGGGTAGATGCAGTTGGACAGAGTGGTGGTTTATGGGTGTTGTGGCGTAAGGGCATTATTGTGGTTACAATTGAGGAATCATCGGACCAGTTTATTCATATGTCTTTTGGCAATGGACCAGAACGTATGCATATTTTGGTGGTTTATACAGCACCTTCTGTGAGCCGGTGAAGTGGCTTGTGGGATGAGCTAACTCGAGTGGTTCAGAACCTGAATGCTCCACTTTTTATTGGAGGAGATTTCAACACAATTGTGAGACTAGATGAACTTATGGGCAGTAATGGGCGTCTATCACTGGATTCATTTGCTTTTGGTGATTGGATTAATCATAATATGTTAGTGGATATGGGTTTCAAAGGGAATAGGTTCACATGGAGACATTGGTGAGCGGAAGTGAATTACATCGCCAAACGACTTGATCGGGTCTTTTGTTGTCTGCAGGTGGGACTCCGATGACACGATGCAACAGTATAGCATTTACCTTTTTTTGTCCTTGGATCATGCTCCCTTATTAGTACAGTTGAATCCGGAAGTGCAAATTGATCCAAGTCGTAGACCATTTCATTTTGAAGCGGCTTGGCTCACACATCAAGGATTCAAGGAGTTGTTAACAAACTCTTGGAGTCATACCATGAGTACGCCTCAAGCCTTATGCGGTCTTCAGGCGACTTTATGAAAGTGGAATAGAGAAGTGTTTGGTAATGTTCATCAACGCAAAGTTTAGTTACTGAGTGATATTGAAGAGGTGCAAGCGGAACTTGATTCTTATCAAACAGACCTCTTATTGAACAAAGAAGTCGAGTTGATAAAAGAACTTGAAGTGGTTCTCGAACAAGAAGAACTGATTTGGTATCAAAAGTCAAGGGAAAAATGAATTGTCTTGGGAGAGAAGAATACAAAATTCTTCCACATATCTACGGTTATTCGAAGAAGAAGAAATCGTAATGAATCTCTTAAGGATGATTTGGGTACATGGATATCGGATCCTATTGTTTTGGAAGCTAGAGCGGTGGAGTTTGGCAAACTATGCGTTCTCTCTTCCTTTAGGGTTACATTTATCTGATTATGTTCCACATGATATTAGCTCAACTTTTGTAGAAGATGAAACCGGTATGGCGTATTCCCAGTTGATTACTATATAATGTTTTTTTTTAATAAGTAAGTGGGAGTGCTTTACTCCCACCCTTTCACCAAAAAAAAAGTGTGCTCTTTTGAATATTGTCGAGTATAATTCCGTTATTGAAGTGAATGTTTTCCGGTTTAACAACTAAACTGATCTCTAACAACCAAATAAAATGCCTTTAAAATCAGCCAAATTCTTCAGTTTGCTGAATACTATGTTTTGGTATCTTGTCCTTCTTTCTAGCTTTTATATCCACGGTTGCAAGTTGCAACACTATATAAAACAATCAAGGGACTTCTAAGACTTTTCTGTCACATTTGTCCTTCAACATCTGCAAGTATACAGTTTATAATGTGGATATGTTGATAATACCGCTCGGCATTATTTCAAGCGATGATTTGGTTTAGTAAGGTAATCAAAGAGTTTATTCAAGACACCCAAAACAAAAAGTCCAAGTGTCACTAACCAATTTAATGAAAATGAAAATTCTCACCAAGAAGCAATGCTTGTACTATAGAATGGCCCACGACAGTTAAGTGATTCACGCTGCAAACAAATAAGCCCATTAAACTCCAAAATCCGTAGTAATTTATGAGCCAGTGAGTCACGCTGCAGCCCAATAGGCCCATTAAACATCGAAGTCTTTCAAGTCCTAACTTTACCAGCTTTCCACTTCGTGTCCAATGTCCGTACTAGTAATCTCTAACATAGAAATCGGTTGGTTCCATAACCGTACGGAAAAGACATAGATCACTACGTTGGGAAAAATATTACAGATAAAAACAATTAACACCAACTACAATTTTCTTAATACAAATCATTACACTATTAAATACCTCTATAGATTCAGTTTAACTATATTAGTTTCTTTTTTCCTTGTCAATAACATTCAGATTTTGATACTTGAAACTAGTTTTAGATTTACCTCCGAGATATACATAGGAATATCAAGTAAGGACGTAAAAAACATTGAAATTCATTCAAGAGTAGGTCTACGAGTTGTTAAGGATGTAAACCATACCTGAAGAAAGGTAGTACATACATACGTACGTACCTAGTTGAATGAGTTATTATTCATCACGTGATTAGCCGCCAACGATAGCAAATAGGTTACTTCTCCTCCCTCCCTCTGATGAGAAGATATACATTTGTATTCAAAAATTCTTCAACTTATAAGTAGCTATTGACTGTGGTGATACAATCGTCGTTGATTAGTATAGTTTTTTTTTATATTGTTAACAGTTAGTATTTTTTTAAGTACGTTTTCTTACATGAGATTTTATTAGGATTCATAAGTAGTAGTCATGATCCAAGTAAAGAGTTAACTCAGTTCAAAGAACACTCTAGTGCACACAGAAGGTTCGAAGTCAAAGAAGAAAAGGAGCAAGTCAACAGCTCAGGGTCCATTAAGCATAATGGGTCGTTGGATCAAGTTTACGGTTCAACCCACATCACACGGGTGGGTTTTATCTCAGTCACAGTGAGGACACACTGAGATAAAACCGGGTCAGAGGCAGACTCTTCATCTTGCTTCTTCGATTAAGTTCTAAGATCTTTTTTCTCTCTTCTATAAGTGTTGTTATCTGTTATAATTCTTTAAGCGGTTTATTGTGTGAGAGTTGTAACAGAAAGATTGAGAGAGAGAGATGGGATTCAAAGTGTAATTGAGTCAAGAACATTGAGCTCGGTGATAGTGGATTTCCGGAGTAATCATCTCCGGCGAGACGTAGGATTCCGTTAACGAAATTCAAACTCGTTAAACTCTCTGTGTTGTTTACTTTTCTAGCTCACGAAGATAGTAATCTGCCAAGTTCTCTTACAAGAATTCAAGATTGAAATCGAACAAATTGGTATCAGAGCGCCAGGTTAAGAGATTCGTTAACAAGTTCATCGGAGCTTGAGGTTTCAACATCGAATAATAACAAGCTTACTGGAGGTTAAGATTCAACCATTGAAGGTCGAAGATTCGATATCAGAGAATGGCGATGACGAAATCGAAGTCAAAGATACCAATCTTTGATGGATCCGGTGATTATGAATTGTGGAAGAAGAGGATGGTAGCTTATCTTACAGTCGAAGGTCTGAAGGATGTGCTCAAGGCTCATGAGCCAAAGATCCTATCAGAAGAAGAGAAAAGAAACCAGAGGCAAAGCAAAGGCTGATTGAAGAAGAACAAGCTCGATTGGATAGAGATGAAAAAGCATTGAATCTGATTTTCTTGGCAGTCGGAGACAAAGTGCTGAGAAAAATCGAGAGTTGCACAATATCAGCCAACACGATTGAAACTCTGGATAGGTTATTTCATCCTACAACCTTACCAGATATAATATATTCGTAATTAGAAGTGTACTCATTTAAGATGCAAGATAGTAAGTCTATAGATCAGAACATAGATGATTTTCTGAAATTGGTTGGAGATCTAAGACACCTACAGATAGAGATAAAAGAAGAAACTCAGACTATCTTATTACTAAAGTCATTGCCGGAGGAATATGAACATTTAAGAGAGACTTTGACATATAGGAAAGACAAGTTATGCGTTGAAGATGTCGTTACAGCAGCTAAATCTAAGGAAGTTAAGCTGAAGAAATCTGGAAACTATAACAAAGAGAACGGAGAAGGATTGTTCACAAGAGGCAGATCAGAAACGAAGAAGAATGGTAACCATTCAAAAGGAAGAAGCAAGTCAAGGTCAAAGCCAAGGGAGAAGAGAAAGGGAGAATGTTGGATATGCGGTAAGGAAGGACATTATAAGAAGCAATGCTATAAATGGATTGAAAGAAACAAGAACAGAAGTCAGTCACAACAAGAAGGAGAATCATCACTTGCGAGAGATGATGCAAAAGACCTTGTAGGACTGGTAGCATCTGAAGTAAACATGTCATACGGAGAGAGAGATTAAGAAGAATGGATTCTTGACTCAGGGTGCTCTTTTCATATAACACCAAGAAGGGACCTATTCATATATTTCGAGAAGAGTTCAACAGGGAAAGTTAGAATGGCCAATGAAACATTCTGTCAAGTTGAACGTATAGGTTCAATAAGATATATTAATCCAGATAATACTAGTTTTGTTCTTAATAATGTCAGGTACATGCCCGGAATTTCAAGAAATCTCATATCACTTGGGACATTGGAAGAGAAAGGATGTACATTTAAAGGAGGAGAAGGTGTACTTAAGGTGGTCAAAGGAAACATGGTCATCTTAAAGGGCAAAAGAAGACAGTCACTATACATACTTCAAGGGACTGCACAAGTTCCAGAAGTAAACATAGCAGCGTTGAAGGAGAATCCAGAAAACA
>OVBA01009265.1:0-10933 GCA_900406435.1 Lepidium aucheri | reverse complement strand
GCAATTCTGATCGAGGGTTCCAGCAAGTAATTTATTAAAATCCACAAATTCAAGACCAAAAGAATTACTTGGCAAAGGATCAGTTGATCTTAGCGAAGTAGTGAAGACAAAAGAGATTTTGTACTTATGAGAAGTGGTTTTCCAAGAACCAGTTGCTTCAGAGACTTTGAAATTACAAATGATTTTAGTATCCCCTTCTTTCAAAAAATGTTCAAATTTTCCAAGCGGATCTTTCTTTATTGTAGCATGAAGTTTTGAACCCTATAAAAGAACAAATATTTTTTATCAAAAAAATTGATAAAATAATACATATCTATAGAAAAGATTGATAAAAATACTTACATGTTCATCAAGCAAAACCAATTCAAGTGCTTGACCATACTCTTTAGTATAGATCTTCCATAGACAAATAATTTTAACTTTAATTTTCCATTGTTGACTGATTGGTTTAATAACTGAAAGAGCATGTAGAACAATTTTATTGTGAAGAGAGAATAATTCGACTTTTTTGAGAGAGAATAATTCGACTTTTTTCTTTTGTTAAGTTGAATCATTGTTTAATGATCACTTTATATAGAGAGATTAGAAATTTTTAAATTGTGTTATCCCTTTATTTTCGAAATTCTTATCAAAATTGTTGTTAAAGAATATACTAAAATAATGCTAATTTCAAAATAATTTTAGTTTATCAAATTATTAAATTGTGTTAAAATTGTTAAGATAGATTCGGTTTATATATAATATATATATATATATATATATATATATGAAAGAGTATATTTCAAAAAATTTATGAAAAAATTATTTTCATATCCAAATTTTTAAAAAATGTAATCAAAATTCAAAAAGGTATAACAACATAAATTTCGGACTTTAAGTAAAAAAAACCATAATTTTCGGATTAAAAATAATTTTAATCAAACAAATCCAAAATTTTTAAAACTGGTTGGCTATACTAATTAGTTATTGATTATCGGAACTATTATCAAAATTAATAAGATAGATAAAAATTATTCTAAGATATATATGGGTTATTTTGAAATTATTGTTAAGATAGATTGAGAATATGAAATCAAATTGTTTTGGATTGTTATCAAAACAAAAAAAAAACAAAATATGTGATAAAGTATATCCCTAAAAATACAAAAAATTATTATCTAAATATCTAAATAATCTGAAACGGACACGGACTCAAAACTCCCTGAGTCCTGCCTTCAGCCTAGCTTGGGTCCGGTCCGCCGTCTATAAAGTAAGATGAGCGACCCCAGTGGCAACGTGGGCCCCAAGGAAAAAAACCTTCACTAGTCAACGAAGTGCATCAACGGATGTAGGCACGTATCCGAATAAAAAAAATAAAAGGCAGTTTCATTTAGCCGGGAATTCGCCCGAGAGCACCTTCTACTGCATCCAGTACTGGATAGGATGACACCCGTCGAGTGGCTTCTCGCTCCTGTCCAGAATGAAGAGAAGGCGAAAAAGCGCCGCCTATGACTTGGGTATTCCTGCTGCTGCTGCCACTCCTTTCGAGGTAGGACGATCGCTTGGCTCCTTCAACTATAAAGAAATCCGATTAGTCTTGCTGGCGGGGGGGGCGGCGGTCCCCTGGACATAGTCGTTTCAGGCAGTGGCCGTTTAGTCTCATGCTTATATTACTGTTATTGATGGTTTTCTTATTTTGGACTACGAAGACCTCGGTCGTGAATAATTATAATATAATTGTAATATCAAAATTCATTATAAAGTTATTATTAAATCGAAATAATGAAATAATCATATGAATATTTTATGTCATGTCATGCAATCATTGGTCGAAATCATTAGTTCATCATTATAAGATCTTAAGTTATGTCAAAAAATCATTATAATAACAAAACCATTAAGAAATCATTATAATATCAAATCATGAAATAATTATAATATAAAACTTTTAATCACATATATGAACGAATTGATCATACAATATATAACCAATACTAAAATTATATCTTAAATTTTTAATTATTTGAACTATATATTTCGAGCAATTATAGTTTTTTTGGTCGAAACTATAATAGATTTTTGAACTATTAATTATATTTATTGGCCATCATTATAGAAGATGTCGAATCTGATAAAAAATAGTTCATAGTTTACAATATTTAGAAGAAAAAAAGATTACATATAAGGGAATAATTGAAAGAAAAAAAAAACGAATTTAACATATAATTTAAAATACTATATGTTGTAAATTAATTACCACAAACACACGCAAGAATTCCATAGTTCACTATGATTTAATAATACAATATCATCAATTCTATCACCAGAAAGAATTCTAAGTTCAATAAATCTTCTTCCGATTCGCAAGATGTGAAGTGTTGTCCCATACAAAAGACCGGATCTTGCATCCATATCTCTGATCATGTAAACGCGGTACATAAATCCAATTGGTCTTGGAGCGTTCCTATGATTAGTAGACATTAATCTGAGAAAAACATAGAAATTCAGCCTATAGTATATAAAAATAGTATATACAAATCATGAGTTTTAAGGTTTGAATTTTATTTTAAAATGACAATAATGATATGTATTGAATAGTTAAAGTTTTCACTAACCTTGTGTTACTTTCGGATCTTGGAGCATAAATACGTCAATGAAAAAAATCATACGAAAATATAAAAATTATACAATCGATTATGGAAAGAGTATAAAAAATCTATAAAGCAAAAAACATTTTACCTAGAAACCATGATGAAAAATTATGAGTAATGAAAAACAACAATAAATTATGCTAATCGTGAGTTTATATAGAGATTAAATAGGTTTTTAAAGTTAGGATATTTAAAAGAATATTCTCCAAGTAATATACAAATACTTAATATCTCCTATATATCTCCTATATATATGTATAAAATTTTCGGAAATATACATATATATATATATTAAATATATATGTATAGCGTGTGATTATTAAATGTGTAACAAAAAATTTCTAGTAACAAACTAAATAGGTCCAAAACTTAAAATCTAACACATGACTTGAAGTTGTGAATTCAAAAAGTTAGCCTTTTATTATATAGAAGAAGTGCGAGATACTTTCATTTTGATGGTGTTATAAATTATAGGATAAAACTAACCTAAGGTTCATAACAACCTTTTAAAATAGAATTAAGGTGAGTTTGGTTATAAACTTTTATATAAATATTTCAAATAAATAAATATCTAATAGAAAAACTTTTAAAAGCTAAAATCTAATAAAAATATATCGGGTATAAAATCTGTTATTGATTCGATTTTAGTTCGGGTTTAGATTTGGTTTTTCGGATACATATATTTAGGATGTATTCTCGTATTTTGTCGAGTTTGGTATCCTCTAATTTGGTATTATTGTTCTTTTGATTTAAAACTTATTTAGGTATTTTTATTTTTAGACAAAGTTTGGTTCGGTATAAATCGAGTTCGGGTTCGGTTATTTTTATAAAAAAATTCAAATCTGAAAAAGATTTAATAGAAAAACTCTAAACATCTAAAATTTTGTTATTGATTTAGTTCTGGTTCAGGTTTGGTTTAGATTTTTAGATATATAAACTTTGAACACATTGGGATATTTTGTCGTGTTCGATTCCTTTAATTCGGGTTGATTTTGGTTTGTATGTAGGATATATAAAACAATATCTCTAAAGCATTATTCAAAATATCAATACAGGTCTAAAAATCTAAATTAACATGATTGAAAAATTAATCAAATCTCATGCTATAGCGTGAGTCTAATTCTAGTCTTATATATTAAAGCGAAAGAAACTTTCATTTTGACCATGTTATAAACTGTAAGATAAAATTAGTGTATGGTTTGTAACAACCCTTATAAATAGGCTAAAATGTGGTTTTTGTTAAAAACTTTTATAAAAAAAGCTTCAAATCTAATAAACATGTAACAGAAAAAAAAACAAAAGAAACTAAAATTAATAAAAAATCTATTGGGTACAAATTCAGTTCTTAAGTCAGTTTAGGTTTAGGTCTCGATTCAGTTTTCCGGTTACATAGATGTAGGACCATATTTTGGTATTTATCAGGGTTCGATTCCTCTGATTTGGTATTTTGGTTCTTTTGATACCTCTAATTTGGTATTTTTTGGATATGGTTCTGTTCGGTATAGATCGAGTTTAAGTTTGGATATTTATATATATATATTCAAATTAAAAAAAATTAATAAAAAAGCTAAAATTTAGTTTTTGATTTGGTTCCGGTTCGGTGTTTTAGGTACATAGATTTATGACTCATTTGGGTATTTTATTGAGTTCAATTCTTCTAATTCAGATCGATTTTGGTTCGGGTTCGGGCTTCTAAGACAATATTTCAAAAACAGTGTTTCAAAATATCAACACGGGTCTAATAATCTAAATAAATACAGACTATTTAAACAATCAAAATAATCAAAACCCACATTATAACGCGAGTATAATCCTAGTCTTATATATTAAAGTAGAAGACACTTTCATTTTGACCGTGTTATAAACTATAGGATAAAATTAACCTAAAGTTCATAACAACTCTTAGAAATAAATTTAAGGTAGGTTTTGTTACAGATTTTTATACCAAAATTCAAATTTAATAAAAATCTAATAGAGAAAACTCTAAAAAAAACTAAAAATTTAATTAAAATATATCAGTTATTGATTCAGTTCTGGTACGAGCCGAGTTTGGACTCGATTTTCCGCATACATAGAATTAGAGCACATTCTGGTAATTCGTCAGGTTCGGTTTATCTAATTCGGTATTTTGGTTATTTTAGTTTGACACTTATTTTTATTTTGGTTATTTTATTTCAAATAGAGTTTGGTTTGATATAGATCGAGTTCAGGTTTGAGTATTTTTTATATAAAAATTTAAAATTAAAAAGATTTCATAAAAAAACTCGAAAATTTAAAATTTGGTTCTTGATTTGGTTTGGGTACATGTTCCAGTTCGGTTTTTTTGGGTACATATTTTATGATTTATTTGAGTATTTTTTGAGGTTCGATACCTCTAATTCGGATCAATTGCGGTTCAGATTTTGTGTCTCTAAAACAGCATTTCGAAACCAATATTCTAAAATATCAATAAGGGTTTAACAACCTAAATAAATACGATTTAAAAAACAATCAAAATAATCAAATCCCGCGTTATAATATAGATATAACCCTAATTATATTGTCAAATGTACAAAACATTCTAAAGTAGTACGAATAGAAATGCAAAGGAAATAAAATGAACCACATAGGCAGATACCAAAGACCAAATAAAATAATAAAGTGCTGTGAGAACATCGCAACGTTTCTGTAGGCTAAAAACGATACGCAATTTCATAGAGAGGTACCAAAACGAAGCTCGCTGCCTTACTGATTTCTACTTCTCCATTCGACAATGGCTGCGTAAAGAGTGTGATTAGGCAAAAGGTTCATATTGTCTAAAGGAGAATTAGTCACCGGAGACGTCCGGTGGTTCTCCATCCACTCCTCCATGGCTTTCCGGTCATAAGTATATCCATCAGCCGCAACACATGGCTCCTTCATCACATCCTGCAAACATAACAATATTCTTCTCTAACTAACCTGACTTCTCTCGCAAGTAAACTGATAACGTGACAAATAAATTCTTTTACCTTAAGTAATGGGCAGAGGAAATGGCTTGGAGGTTGACTCAGCGCAGCAGAAATTGAGCTTCTTGCTTTATCAGCTACTTTCCTTAAGTTCTCCAATGCTGGAAGAATCTGATTTTCCAAATCAGGCCTGTCTTTAGCACGGAGCTCTGTGCAATTGAGTGCTAAAGCAGCTAATTGCCGGGTCTCTTCGATTGGCCAACTACCCGCTTTTTGATCAAGAATCTGTATTAACTCGTCGTCGTTGTTGTCCTCCATGGCTATTTCTACTGTATATGTCAGTGCCATAGCGTGTTGAGCGGTAAGAAGCTGCAGAAGGATCATTCCAAAAGCATAGACGTCTGATTTTGGAGATATTCTTCCGGTTCTTTGATATTCAGGATCAATATAGCATAATGTTCCCACGGGGCTTGTCTGTTTGTACATTGTGAACTTGGTTAATAATGGGTCGACTTGGATCATTGTGGAGAGACCCACATCTCCTACTTTGCTGACAAAGTTGTGATCAAGTAAGATATTGCCAGGTTTAAGATCACGGTGGATGATTGGTGTTGGTTTTGATTTGTGGAGGAAGAGGAGTGCTGATGCCACTTCCCAAGCGATTCTGAACCGCACGAACCACGGGATCGGTTCACTTTTGTTGACTTGGAACAGTCTATCTTCCAAGCTACCGTTTTCCATGTACTCATAGACTAGAGCGCCGCGTTCAGGACATGCTCCTAGAAGGAGAACCAGGTGCGGGTGTCTGATCTTGCTCAAGATTTCGAGCTAAAAGATTTGAAGCGTATGAATGAAAATGTCAGCTTATTGTTTTGTAAGAAAAGACAACTTTCAAACAAGAAAAACTTGTACCTCTTGATCAAATTGTTTTGATAGATTGCTTTCAGCAGAATGTAAAACTTTGACAGCAGCGATTGTATGATGCAGAGTGCATTTGTAAACAGCTCCGTAAGCACCCATTCCGATCTTTAGATCTTCAGAGAATGATGAAGTTGCGGTAGTGATCTCTTCCCAAGTGAACTCTTGGTATTGCAGCTTCGGAGCCACAAGGGAAGCTGCTTCAAGCATCTCCTTCTCTTTAGCTTCGCGGATTGCTTTCACCTCAGCTACTTCTCTTTGTGCAGCTTCTCTCTGTTCTCTTCTCTTCTGCTCAAACGTCTGCGTTTCTTTTACTTCCAACCCCTTCGTTTCGTGCTCCTTTACCGTTAGCTCTTTGAATATAAGCTCATTTATCTGAAACCATTAAAGGGCGATGTTTAATTCCACACACAAACCAATAGAACAAGCTTCATCAAATACAAGTTATATTGTTTGAGATTCTTCAAGCAGACCTTGCGAGAAGCATCCAAGTTTCCTACTTGAGCCACTGAATACATGTCTTGAGCTTGTCTTATTTCAGCTCTTAACCTTGTAATTTCTTTTAGTGTTTCCTGAAATCCATGAAAACATCCACCAATTCCAAATGCTTTCGATTTCACAAGAGTTTTAACTGTTCAAGAATATTCTATCTGAAACTTAATTTACCTGGTTGTCTGAGAAGTAATCTCCACCTCGAGTAACATTTCCGTATTCATTGCTAGACATAGAACTCAAAGCGTCTTTTCTCTTGTTAATATCTCTGAACTCAGGATCCCAAGAAACATGACTAGATACTTCAGGGCTACTTCTCTTGCTTACTTCCTCTGCACCTTCCGACGATATCCTTCTAGTTTCATCTGACTCAGAAGAACTAGTATCCATACGAAGAAAAACATCTCTTACTATTGTCGGCATACGCACCAATCCCTTATTGGACACAGCACTTGAGTTGGAACTGAGTGCATTTGACACTGCATCTAAACAAATGTAAGAAGAAAAATATCAGACACATGAACCATACATACATCAGTTTCTGGTTAACGATATGATGAAAACTCCGAACCTGAGTAAGGCCCTGAATCAGAAGAGCAGCTAGAGGAATCGGTTCTCTCACCACCAGAATCTCTGAAAGTTTCATTCCTCTCTGTTTCTGACAATGATTTATCTTTGGAAAGAATATAGACTCCTTTTGAGACAACATAGACTGTGCATAAGTTTGACACATACTTTGATATCTTCGCAGTTATATCAGGATTCCTGGATTCGTTTCAACACACAGACTCATTAAGAAAATTCTGTGCAATCAGATAATAAATTGGCAAAGATTACGTTATTCAAGCTATACCACGCAAAGCTACCATTAGCTGAGCGTCCAATGACAAGATTGCTGATCGAATTCTGATTAACCTCTCTGGTTAGCGCCACTGCAACACTATTTGATTCAAGCACTTCAAGTTCCACAGCAACCTTTGTTAAGAAGATTCAAAACAAGTTTCATCCTTTTTTCTATCTATATCATAATTGATAAAGGAAGATCAAGAACATAAAACAAAAGAAGAACCTTTTTCCGATCGCACATTTTCTTAAAAGGTTTAAGAAGAGTGTCTTTCGTTTTCTGCATCACTTCTAGTCTATAAGTAGCCGCCACATCCTCTGGTGCCTCGGAGATATTGACTGCAGTTCCCGCTTAAGAAGGAAACAGAAACCGGTTTCAGGTTCTTAAGTAAGTATTCACTTAAAGTCTCAGGTAGAGAAGAAATCTTTGAAACTTACAAGGTGTCGGTAGAGAAGTAATCTTTGGATGGACATAAATTAGCCTGAAAACAGCATTTGTGTCAGAACCAAACTTTTTGAGAGCCCACTTAAGGACATTGTAGCTTTTATTGCTCCCACTAATAGCTACTGCAATGGTCAGCTGTTGAGAAGGAGATGCAAGATCAGAGCTAGGCATCATAGGATTAGGAATCTGCTCAGGCACTGGCTTGGCGCCCAAAAATGATTTTCTGAAAAAAAAGTCCATTTTGTTCTTGTTTCTGAAAACAATGGCTAACTACACGAAGGAACAAAAAGTAAGAAGAGGCCGAGTCTCTTTCAAGCCACTTGGAGCCTCTCAAACGGTATTCAACTGGTTCTGCTCATTCTTGCCCAGCCAAACGGTATCTGTGTCTCAAAAAAAGCCATTTTGAGGATAGTGATTCACAACATCACTATAGAAAATGAAGATTCAAGACGAAGCCACCAAGAACAATAGATATTACATTTCAAAAACATAGTACAGAAATCAAGAGATGCTTTGATAGTCATAATTCAAAATTCAAACATCACAAAGCCACGTTCTAGAGTCAATTTTAGATAGACAGCTAGACAATGCAGTTTGGAGAAGAATATTTCCAGAAAATCATTATCAGAACATGAATTTTTATGATTTGAGCACATAAAAATCTCAACTTTACCATAAATAAAAGGTAGAAACAAGAAACCCATCACGCCACCATTATCATAATCTCTGATAAAGAAAATAAATCACAAATTGGACCAACCTGATTCATAAAGGATGCAACTTTAAGCTATGGCAAAAAGAGATTTAGTTGTCTCTTTGTTTATCATAATTTGACATTTTGAAGTAAGAAACGGAGAGAGCAGCCACGTTCGTGCTCCTAATTTGAGAGACAATCAAAAGTCCTTTGAATAACTCACAGAATCTTTTGGAGTTTCACAGAATATTACTTATATATATAAGACCGCTTCGTCATGACTTAGGCTTCGTTGAAGATACATTCTTCATATTTATCAACTCTCTTGCTCACGCAAGAATTTTTATTCATTATCAAAGCCACAGAGAAAAGGGTCTTGTATTAGTTATCAAATTCTTAGTTTTTTTCTTTTCAACATAATACTTTATTAAAAAGAAGGTTGACCTCGAAATCACAACAAACTGAAAACATAAATTTGTCCTTTAAAACTACGAGTAAAAAAGTCAATTTTATGATTTAGATATCGAAGGATTACATGGAGAAAAAAACTTATAAACTCTTTAGTCTCGAATAACCTTTTAGTAAATAGGAGAAAGCAGGCCAGTCGTCAGGGTTGGAAAACATTTTCAAGACATTTGAATTATCCATTGCATGATCAACCTCCAAAAAATCAAGAGAGATCATGCATTGCATTGCCCATAAGACCGCTTCTACTTCTGAATGTAGCGTTGATAGTCTCCTCGGGACTGACCTAGCCCCGTCACAAACACCTTGCACTGAATCTGGGAAACAAACCCAATCAATCCCAAATTAAAAATCTGAATCATACCAAGTCCCATCCACAAAACACCGAGAAGGCATGGTCGGACCCTAATGGGCGAGCCACTCCATCCCAACAAATGGACGAATCCACTTGACTAAAAAGTGAGGAAGGTTCCAGTTTTTTATTAGTTTGAAACCATTATGTCGCATCTAATTCAGCTTGTTTAAGAATGTCCCTAGGATCCTTATCAAAATTGGTGAACAACTTTTCATTCTTTGCCTTCCAAATATACTATAAAATACATGGAAACACCAAATTATCAGAAAGATTCGGTAATCTCCAGAAAATAATCAATATTTGTCCATACAAAAGGATTAGAGAAGCAATTAATAACTAATGGTATATTTGATAAAGTCCAAGTCTAAATTGCCGGAGGACATTCAAATAATACATAGTTTAGCGAGTTCCCATCAGCTCCACATTATCACAATTAATTTCTATGCTTATTAACTCTTATCTTTTACTTATCACAATTAATTTCTATGCTTATTAACTCTTATCTTTTACTTCCACAACATGAGATCACTTGCCAAACAAAATTTTTAATCTTTGTTGGACACTTCAACTTCCAAACTTGTTCTTGTAATAGTGTTTATATATGATTATAGTTATTGATATATCACATGGAATTTAAAACAAATCTTTGAAAATGTTTTATTAATGTTGTCACCAACTATGAATTTGCTAACACTTGATAAAAGCAAACATACATTTTTGTATGCAAAATTTCGGGAAAACGACAAAACTTACATAAACTTTTGTCGTCGTGCCAATTCATACACGAACTTGTGTGCCAGACTTAAACCTAAGTTTATTGATACAAATTATGAATTTCATACACGAACTATTATTTTTCGGCCAAAATCAATGTTGACCGTTATCTCCGTTAGTCAACCATTAACGTGACACGTGTATGGCTGAACACGTGACACGTGTACGGTCAAATAAATTTTATTAAAATAAAATCAAAATTAATTAAAATAAATTGTAATAAATTATAATAAATTAAAATAAATTATTTTAAATTAAAAATAAATTGAAATAAACTAAAATAAATTACAGTAAATTATAATAAATTAAAATAAATTATTTTAAATTAAAAATGAATTGAAATAAATTAAAATAAATTATTTTAAATTGAAAATAAATTGAAAATAAATT
>OVBA01009264.1:0-10934 GCA_900406435.1 Lepidium aucheri | reverse complement strand
AAATATAATGTAAGGGATGATGATCAGTCTTTTAGGTGACATCGTATTGGTCATAGAGATACAATTAAAATTTTTAATAGAAGTATTTCTGGTGGTTCTTAGTAGTTTTAATATCCACAACTTTTAAGATTTTAATATGACATGTAATTTATAAATAAGAATAATTTTTAGTTGGAAAATTGAAGCTTTTAATAAAAAAATAAGAGAGTGATCAAGCTTCATTTTTGAATTTGTATATTAGTACTTTTCAAAAGTATCCAAACAAAAAAAATTCAAAGACTCATTTAGAAGACAAAATTGACTAACATGTATACAAAATTGTTTTTACGAACTAATAACGATATTAAATTTCATAAAATTAAACCTAAGTTATATTATAATTTTCAAAAATATAAATTAAATAGTTATTTGAGAATTATATGAGACTAATGAAACAAGATGTTTAATGTATGTACATAGAAGATATACATTTCACTAAATATAAAGCCATAAATATCTAATATTCATAGGAATGTCCTACACTAGAATTCATAGAAATGTCACTAATGCAAATAAACATAGAAATGTCACTAAAATTTATAGAAATGTTACTAATCTAAATAAACAAGAAAATATTGTTCACTAATTCATCAAAATATCACTAATACATCCCTTATGCATCTCTAATTTCCCTAGTTGCAAACTCCAAATAGAGAATCTTGTTCTCATCCTCTTCATAAAATAAAAATGTCTGGCGGTTAGTAATATCCTCTTTAAGATGTTGAAATGTCGTTTTGTACAAAGGAGACCACATTCGTAAGCTAGGCAAAGAATGCAAAACTTGCATGACCCGATGATGACTGCAACTAAATTCAGGAAGGTTCTCTATCAGATGGTGCTTGGGGGAAAGAATCTGATCGCATGACTGAATATTATTCCTAATCACATCAGCTACAACATATCCAGCTTGTATGACCCTTGATCTTTTCCGACTTGCCCTTAGTCTATTAGAAGATGAGGGAACATTATGTGATACATACACTCTTGATTTGGAGGAGGAACACTCTGTCTTGGTTTAGATGCAACATCAGACTCATTCATAGAATAAATTCTATTTTTGCACATTAGTCAAAAAAATTGTATCATGTGTTATCTAGAACACTCATATATGAATATGAACTTTACCTCAAAGTTACGTATAACAAAAATTTAATTTTAGGCTCCACTTTTCTACCTTTATAAGCATCTGCATTTTTCTAGAAATATGAATAGAAAGATATGTGTTCCATCAAGTAATCCCATACAATCTTTAAAATATGGCCAATATTATTTATCATTTCTCAAAAATGATTTTATTGTTGTGGATTTATCTTTTCTTGGTTTTATTGTATTCGCTGCAGACATGAAGATGACACTTGAAACTTCATAATTCTTTTTTACTGTATTTAATGCACTTTAATATCTTCGAGAAATACTCTTTATAGTCTTATTTAAGCTAATTATTTCAAAAGACATTGCTACCCCCTCCTCAACTTAAATATTGTGAGTCTCTTGTAGACCATAGTAGTCCTGGGCCTTCAGTATAGACCGAATTGGACCAAACTAGCTAAACCAAAATTTTTAGTTTTCGGTTCAATTTTGGGTTTTAACCAAAAGATGATCGGAATTCATTTAATTTCGAATTTGGTTTTCAGTTTGGTATGTTCGGTTACTCACAACCAATCGGTTTTAAAACAATAGAAAATTTAATTTCTAACCAGATTTTCTTATATATTTTAAAGCAAAAAACCAAAAAAAAACAAAAAAGCCAAAAAAATCTGAAAAAACCGAAACGAGAAAACCAAACCAAGAAAACCAAACAATACAATTTACTAAGAAACCGAAATAAACTGGAATTAATTTTTGGTTTAGTTCGGAATCAATTTTGACAAACCAAAAAAATGATAACCTTATAAACCTAAACGAACAGTTTGGTTTAAACTGAAGGTCCAGGCCTAAACCATAGTGTGTAGTTAGCATAATGCATTAAATGTTCTTTGGTTATTTGTATAATAATATAATTACTTTTCTAATCCATACATCAGCTATTAAACATAAAGTCGCATCTCTATCATTTCCATAAATGAATCTCTCAAGTATTAACCATTACAGAAAAATTGTCTTCATCAACTTCCAACATTCATTTATGCATATGTAATATTATAACAAAAAATCAAATATCGCATTTAATATCTATATAATCCAAAGTTTACACTAAACAAAAAGTCAAAAACACTAGTATTGAAATAGAGTCAATCAATAAAAATATAAAAATAATCACAAACAACAAAATATAAACAAAGTCATTAAAATATCAAACATCGAGTTTGATTCTAGTTATATGCTCTAAATACATAATCTGATTTTTTATAGTATAGTATACTATGACTTTACAACATTAGATAAAAGAAGATCAAGTGATATATGGTAAAGAAGTGACTACACTACAAGAAAACAAGCGATTTGCGATGGAAATTTGCGAGATAAAATTTTCATCGCAAGAATTACGGTGTATTTGCGACAAATTTGCGACGTATGACAAAATGTCGCAAACATGTCGCAAGTTTGTAACGGAAACTTGGGCGTCATAAGTTTTGCGACAAAATTGCGATGGATTTGCGACAAAATACTTTACGTCATAAATCCCTAGCATATTTACGACAATATTGCGACAGATTTTTTTCGTTGCAGTTATTGCGAGGCATTTGTGATGGCACTGCGATACTAGCTGTAATACATCGCAAATTTGTAGCAAACTTTCCTTCTTTCCCTATAAATAGACCCCATGAGATTGTATCTTCACACCAAATCTCAAACACTAAGAAAGAGAATGTAGTGAGAGAAAAAAATATTTTTCGCGAAAAAAAACATTTAGAAATAAAAATAAATGACATCGAAAGCTGAAATGGTTGCATTACGACGATGGATGTATAATCAAAGAGATATGAAGACTGGAGAAGTGATGAAGGAGTTTAGAGATAGGTTGCGAGAATTCATAAATCAGGGAGTAATAACCCATTTACTCCAAATGACGGTAATATCTTTTGTCCATGTTTAAAGTGTGGGAACAGGAAATATTTGAATATAAATATGGAGAAAAAACATCTATATAATAGAGGATTTATTCCTAATTATTATGTGTGGTTTTCACATGGGGAGGGGCATAGATTGGGTGTTGGAACTAGTAGTACGGGTGTTGGTGGGCATGATAATACTAACTATGATTATAGCGCAAATATGTTCAAAAACTATGATCAGCAACAAGAAAATAGGTATCATGATATGATTACAGATGCATATCATGGTAATATCCCATGTGTCACTGAAAATAGAATTGAAGAAACCAACCCCGAAGCAAAAATTTTTATGATATGCAAGATGCTGCCAATGAACCTATCTATGAGGGATGTAAAGAAGGTTTATTCAAATTGTCATTAGCATCTAGGTTGATGTCTATTAAAAGTAAATGAAACATAAGTGAGAGAAGTATGAATCAATTCGCATATTTGTTGAAAGAGAATTTGCCAGAAGATAATAATTCTGCCGCGAATTATTATCAAATGCACAAGTTAGTTGTAGGTCTTGGATTACCATCTGAAATGATTGATGTTTGCATTGACAATTGCATGATTTTCTGGAAAGAGGATGATAAGTTACAGGAATGTCGATTCTGTGGGAAGCCGAGATACAGAGCAACACGTAGAAGGACTCGTGTCCCATACAAACGTATGTGGTACTTGCCAATTACTGCTAGATTGAAACGATTATATCAATCTGAAGGGACATCAGCGGCAATGAGATGGCATGTAGAACATATAGTAAACAATGGCGAGGTGACACATCCATCAGATTCAAACGCTTGAAAATTCTTTCAGACGGTACATTCTGACTTTGCTAAACAGTCTAGAAATATTTATCTAGGTTTATGCACTGATGGGTTTAGCCCAATTGGTTTCTCTGGGAGACAATATTCTCTATAGCCTATAATATTGACACCATACAATCTTCCACCAGATTTCTGCATGCAAAGCGAGTTTTTGTTTATGACTATTCTAGTTCCAGGTCCCAGTCATCCAAGGCGTTCTCTCGATGTTTTCCTACAACCTCTGATTCATGAGCTTAAACAATTATGGTATGGAGGTGTTCACACATTTGATTACTTGCAGGAGCAGAATTTCAAGATGCATGCAGTTTTATTGTGGACAACCAGTGACTTCCCAGCGTATGGAATATTATTTGGATAGACGACACAAGGAATGTTATCTTGTCCATATTGTATGGGATGGTCTGATGCATTTCAACTAAAGCATGGTAAGAAATCTTGTTGGTTTGACTGTCATCGTCGGTTTCTGTCCATGCATCATCCATACCGAAGGAACAAGAAGTTGTTTAAGAAGAACAAAGTTGTGTGTATTCCTCCCCCGTTACACATGTCAGGTTGTGATGTGTTGGAGCAGATTGATCATTATGGAGCACATGAAACTTGTAAATGTGGTGGCAATTGGCACACTCCAGGAAACATGCTTGACGGATATGGTGATTTTCACAATTGGATTGATATGTTACTATGACAAAATCTGGATCCGATGCACAGTGTTAAAAAAAATTTCGATAATACTATGAACACGTTTTTTAATGTGCAGGGAAAGAGTAAAGAAAATTTCAAGACAAGGTTGGACTTAGCTGAAATATGTGCAAGGCCTGGATTGCATATTACACGAGATGGAAAACAATCGATTCCAATATTTCGGTTGTCCGGAGAAGCGAAACAGACATTGTTGAATTGGATTTCTTCAGATGTAAAGTTTCATGATGGTTACGTGTCTAAGTTCTCAAGATGTATAGAGCAATGAAAACAAATATCTGGTATGAAGAGCCACAACTGCCATGTATTGATGCAGCGACTACTTCCATTTGCATTACTTGAGCTTTTACCAACACATGTCCACGAATCAATTGCCGGTATATTATTTATATAGGTTATTATTTTTATATTCTGTTATTTATAAATTGGTTTTTAATTATATATATAAATATCAAATTTGTAGGGATCGGAGTATTTTTCAGGGATCTATGTACACGAATACTAACAGTTGATGACATAGCTCAGTTAGAAACTAATATCCTAGTGTTGCTCTGTAACTTGGAAAAAAAATCTCCTCCTACATTTTTTGATGTGATAGAACATCTTCCAATCCACTTTCCATACGAAGCAACTCTTGGTGGTCCCATTCAATATCGATGGATGTACCCGTTTGAGCGTTTTACGGGACATCTGAAAAGAAAGGTCAAAAATCAAGCAAAAGTGGAAGGATCGATCGTTGTGGGAAGTCTGATGGAGGAAACTTCTCATTTCACATCATATTACTTTAGTCCAACCATCAAAACAAAAAGAACCCATGTAGGACGATATGACGATGGCGGGGTTGCACCATCATATGCCATTCCAGTTCCAGATATCTTTAGTAAGGTCGGAAGATTTGGTGGAAAAATAAATGAAGAGAACTGGGAAAACCACACATATTGTCGTGCAGCTCACAATTATATATTGCAAAACTATGAAGATGTTGTGCCATTTGAGAAGTATATATATATATATATATATATATATATATTCAGTTCTGCTAGTTAATTCATTAATACTTTACTTTTTATTACTTAATTTGCAGTGAATTTGATAGACAAATACGCGAAGCATTCCCTAATTTGCAAGAAACAGAATATGATCGTTACAAAGAAAGTAATTTTGTAGGATGGTTAAAATATTATGTACGTAAGATTAAATATTAATTTTGTTTATTTTTGTGATCAATATATTAACTATGTATATATTAATTTATTTATATTTTGTAGGTCAAGAATGTATGTGTATGTAAACCTTTGCCATTATGGTTGCATGAGATTGTCGATGACCCAATTGCAAGTATCGTAATGGCTCCAATTTATTTGACTCGCGGATATATTTTCATATGCACGACCATGGTTCCAATAAAGCAACCGCAAATTTTGGAATCCATGTGCCTGGTGAAACCGACTTCTACGGCATTTTGAACAAAATTATAGAAGTCACATATCCTGGAATTCTCGGATTGAGATGCATTTTATTTCAATGCCAATGGTACAATACCACAATCAGTCCAGGAGTGCATACTAATCACTTAGGAGTGATAAATGTAAATGCAAGCCAAACATATTCCAAGTTTGCCCCAATCATTCTAGCATGTCAAGTAGAACATGTGTGTTTTATTCCTTATTCTCGTATAAATCAAATGCGTTAGACATGACTATATGTTATAGAAGTCAATCCAAGAGGTCGTATAGTGGTAGAGGCCGATGATGTGGCTATGCAACAAGATAGATCATCTGAAGTTGTTATAGCTGTCGAATCCATGGACGATATTATACATGCACAACATGAAGTAGAAGACATTATTCCTAATGATTCTAGGGAAGAAAATTCAAACTCTGAAAAATTTGAAGAGTCTAACGAAGAAGAAGACACACATAAATTTGAATTTTTTTTTTATTATACAATTTTTTTAATAAATAAATAAAACTGTGACAAATACATCGTAATATGTGTAGATGTTGCAAATCTGTCGCAGAGGTAGATGTCACAAAATCGTCGCAGTTAGGGTCATTGCAAATCAGTCGCATACTGTCACAAATCTGAATTACGTCGCAAACCTTGCAAGAATTTGCGACGTCCATTTATGCGATGGATTTGCGAGGATTTTTGGTCGTCACAAGATGTTTTTTCCTTTGCGACTAACGTTTTGTGATGTTTTTATTGGCATCTCAAATCCGTCTCAGATTGCCATTTATGACGGATTTGCTATATTTTTACCGTCGCAAATGGCATACTTTTAGTGCGACATTCTAACTTCGGGCAACACATTAAAGATATTTATTGCTCGCATTACACTAAATTTTTTCTCACGTTCTTGTTGATCTATCATTTGTTCCACTAGTTTATTCTTACATCCAATAATATTACGTCATACAACACAAGTTTCATTAATTATGTCAGCCCTCCTTACTCTTTTTTATCTTGAAATTCCAATTCTATTATGTGTTCTTATCACTAGTGATCTCTTATTTTAATCAAAAGAATCAACTTCTTCATCATTTTCTGCATCCACTATAGAATCTAAACTAGTTTTTTCTTGGAGAATGCTCCAACATTTTCCTCCAGACACATAAAAGATCATCAAACTCTTTTTCATACACATCTATGTTAGGTATTAGTTTGTTTTTAGACTTTCTAGCATTAAACAATTCCTATAAACATCATAGAATTTAAATTTCTATGTGTAAATAATAAAGATTAAAACAAAATTTTTTAAAAGAATAATAATTTATAAGGGCAATAAATTTATAATCCCACCAATTATTAGATACGTCCAATCTCCTCATAGCATCAAAAGAAATACTAGTTCTATTGTGAATCAACTTCTTCACTTTTTGGTAAGTTCCTCTATAAACATCATATTTGTTTTTAAGATTTTCCCAAACATATTTATTTCTAAATCCTCCTTCAAACTTTTTCATGATGCATTCTTTTGCAGTTATACTTAATCATGTTCTCGTTTTGTTCCCATTTGTTTTTTCAACCATAAATATTTGAAGAAAATTACAATGTTTTTCTTCTTTCCAATTCTAAGTTCAATAAGAATGAACACAAACTCATTCACATAACAGTTGTAAAAGAAAAAATTAACTAATATAACCTACTTTATTTTATATGTTACTAGGATAACCTTTTTTTTAATTACTTAGATAACCTACTTTTTTCAAATATACTCATTTTACCCTTCACTCTAAAATTCCCTATAATAAAATCACATTGAATATATTTTAGTTTCTCTGTTTCAAATTTTCTAGAAACAAAAACCTATTCTCTATTCTACTTTTGTTAGTTTACACAATACAAGGTGCCCGAGTTATCTGCTGCATAATCAGGTTTGTGTTTGTTTAATTTTAGTGATTCCTAATTAGAATTTGTGTTTTTCATTGATTATTGATTAGTATTGAGTTTTCTACGCTTGAAACCATGTTTGATTTCAGTGAATTCAAAAATTTATGTTTTTGGCGAATATTGGATCGATCGGTCTGAATGATGTTAAATCGGTCTACATTTGTATATATAAAAGTTTGACATAGTTTAAACAAGACCGATCAATCCACAAAAGCGATCGATTGGTCCTGTTTATACTGTGTCAAACTTTTATATATACAAATGTAGACCAAATGATTGGTTATTAGATTGATCGGTCTTGTTTTTTAAAGAATAATTCATTGTATTTGTCATATGATCGGTCTACACGATGTGTCATTGATCCTGAATTATTTTTTTCTCATAGGATGACAACTCGGAAGAAGTTATTTTTTAAGGTTATTTTTTCCAAAACAACTTTTTACCGTTGGTATAAAGCCAAAATTCAAAAACAATATTAATTATCATTGCAAGTCTGAGTGGTTAGAAGAAGTTTGTTTTGCTGTTGGTGAGGAAGTTTGGAACAAAATAAGAGATTCTGCCTTAGGGGTTGTAGAAACAGCTTGTGTGTACCAAAAAACATGAGATATGGTGTTTGTATGGTAATATACCTGCTCGATTTCCCCTATCAGAGTTTGAAGCCATAGGGACTTTGAGCTGTTCTCCTTTTCCTGATGAAAACGAGTTGGATGTAAGTACTAATACTGAAATTGAAAAGTTGAAATTAAAAGGAAGAAGTCCGTGCAAGAAAGATTTGAAAGCTGTGTGTGGAGAAGTAGCTTCTTGGTCTATAGAGCAGAAAAATCAGTTTGCATATTTGTCTATTGTATTAGTCATTTTGGGTTACGATGATAAGGTGCAGCTTAGCCATTCAATAGCGAATATGGTTTTTGATTTGGAAAGTTTTGAAAAGTATGTGTGGGAAGGAATGGATAGATTCAGTTGAAAGTGTTGTCTATACCGCTTCATCATGCACCATTCATGGGTTCATACAAACACTCCAAGTATGGGCATATTGTGTTGTACCTAGTCTTGGTGTGAAAACTGGTAGACCATCTCATGCTGATTGTCCGCTTCTTCTAAAATATAGAGGTACAAAAGGAAAAAATAGTGTTGACATCCACACAATTGTACTACAGAATACGGTATTTTTTATTTCTTTTGTTTATTTTTTTGAGCTTGTGAATTTTTAATTTCAATGTTTTTGTTTCATGGGCATTGTAGAGCAATTTAACTCCTTTAATGAATGATTTGGAACCTGCTGTTTGGGACAATGAACGGACAAATAAAAAAATTGATGTTCTTATCAAAGCCATTATGAAAGATGGTGGTCTGGGATCAGTAATTTGGGTTGATGAGGGGTTGTACAGTTTAGTAGACGATATTCATGATGACAGTGGTAATGGTCTTGAAGAAGTGGACATTGTGAAAGTATCAAGTAGACGGAATAAACAAGTGCAAAAAATAGGGGTGGAGAAAAAGAAATTGGATGGTTCTGGTTTTAGGTTTTTAAATGATAAGGTTGAGGAATTACAAGCTAAAAATAAGCTTTTGAGGCTAAATTAGACGATATGAGGAAGAAGATGAATCAATTTGAAGCGATGCAGATACGAATTTCTTTTCTTGAAGAAAAGGTGAAGAAGAAGGATGCTGAATCGACACTTTTAAGAATTGATTTCCTTGAGGAAGAAGCAAAGAAGAAAAATTATAGTGATTTACTTCTAAGGATTGAAATGCTCGAGAAAATTTTGTCAAGTTCAAGAAGGAAGCCAAAGACTGCGTAGGTAGATCACAATTTTTTTAAAACTTTTAGTCTCAAATGTTAATTTGTAGTTTAAAGTTTTTTTATTAATATACAGGATTTCGAAATTCCTTCGCTGAGAGACGAAGATTTAGGTGATGTGCTGACATCCACAAATCTTACTAACTTACGTGAAGCAAAAACTGCTTACGAGAAATTGATATCATCTGTTGATGCAAGCACATAATCTAGAAGGTACCCAACTACAAAAAGGTATGAAGATTTGTCCCAAAAATCTTCCAACATGAAGAATTTGAGCCTAATTCTTCATTATCTGGGAAATTGACTAAGAAGTCTATGAATGCAATAAAAGCAATGTTTAAAGATGATAACGATAAAGACATCAGAGGGAAGAGCACAAGAGTGACAAAACCTGGACCTTCATTAGTAACACCATATAAGGTGTACGACCCTGCTATCAACATCACAAATAAACGTTTGAAGACCACTGCGGGGGTTCAATACAATGTATTTGCAGTGGTGGATTCTCAGAAAACTAAGATTTTGAATGATTGGCTTCTATTAAAGCTGTAAGAACTTTGATCTTGATTGCATAGCTGATAGCAAGATTGTTAGTGTCTAAGCTATCAAATCATTGAGGTATGGTGATGAGTAGGTGGATTGTCGAACCAATACTCGGAGGTACTTGCAAACAGCCTATCTAGTACTAAGATCTAGTCCAAGCAACCTACCAATCTGTCACAAAGTTAGGCCAATATTCATGTGAGCTCTTAAACTAGCTAATAGGACAAATTACACTAAAGGACAAAATAAAAAGAGTTCAAATGGATGCAAAACAAGGAAATAATCATAAACAGAGTGCAAACTAGCAAATGCATAAACTATGGAATTAAACATGAATCAAGAGGATAGGGAATGGGTGATCAGCTGTTAACTCGCCGATCCAACACCGCCAAGCTATATAAGGCGAGCTCTAAACCGGGACAAGCTAGATCAACCCACTCTCGTGGTGAAGATCCTTTTTTGATCCGGCTGATCCAATACAACGCTAGCCGCGATCAAGCCGGATCCAAAGCATAAAGTCCGGCCCGAAGTTTTTAATGACCAATCCACATGCTAGATCTCTCCTTGGCGGATCAAAGCCATCTCTCATATGAC
>OVBA01009263.1:0-10935 GCA_900406435.1 Lepidium aucheri | reverse complement strand
ATCCACACAAGTTAGAGGGTCGCTTAAGACGATAGTTTGAATTACATTGATTCAGATTTTTTATTCTTTGAAACTGAAACATGTCACTTAGGTGTCTATATTCCCACATGTAATATTTTTTTGTTGATTAATAAATTTTACAATTCAGCAAAAAAAATTGTTTAAAACATCAAAACTATATTAGTGTAATTATTAAATATCAAATGATCTGTTAATTATCAAAGGACTTGTAATTATAGAATGATCCATAATTATTAATGGCTCATAAAAAGAGAGTACATGTAATTTTTAAATTGACCTCTAAAATTACTTGTCTTTTTTATAAAATGATTCATAATATCGAATGAATCATATTTCTATTCAATAATCACTAACTATCAATTGACCCATAATATCAAATATAAAATACCATATATTTTTATTATTCAGCGTGATCATATGAATATCGATGTTTTTTTTGTCGGAAACTATTATTTTATTAAATTATGGATATTTTACATAATGAGTTCATGTTACAAGACGAGACCATGATATTTTAGGAGATAAGTTACATAATCTCACGTAGTTGGCTAAGGTATCTGCTATATGGTTATTTGTTTTTCGAGTATGAGAGAATCTGTAATTGTTGGCCTTGGCTAAACAAAGAACAACTTCAATACACTGAGCAAGCGGATTTGAAGGTGTCATATTGTTTGATGCAGATTGAGCTTCTGCGAGGAGACTTGTAACTTGCATAGAGTCCGAATAAAAATTAATATTGTTATAGCCAAGAACAGAGAAGTGCTTAACTGCATAAAACATTGCATTAGCTTCGGCTTCAGAAGCTGTAGAAGTTGCGGGTAAACTGCCTCTACTCCAAACTATAACTTTATGATCATGTGAACGTAGTATCCATGCAATTCCAATTGGCTGCAAGAATCTTTTATATATTTTCAAATCTAAATAAAAATGTAATCTTTCTTATTTTAAATCAGTTGTAATCGTCTCCATATCTTATAAATAGGGGTGGCGATCCTTGAAAAAGGATTATCTTTTTGGCTTATTCGAACTCGAGTAATAGAATCATACTTGATCATCTTTTACTTGTGCAATCTCTTCTTTCTCTTCTAATTTGATCAGAAACCTTGCCCATCTTCCTTCTAAATTTGAACAGAGTTTGATTTAGAACATTTTGTGTTAAATCCAACTCGAACATTGACATAATTAGTTTATAAAAATCTTATAATATTTGGAGAAGATACATGAGTTGGAGAACATAATACGCTGGAAGAAGATAATGAACAAACACAAAACCCTAATTGACTAAACTTATTTCCATCGATTTATATCATTTTTATTTTGTATCTATAACATAAATTAACAATTTAAATTTAAATAATTTCTACATTTTTGATCATTTTTTAAGTCTATGTCTAAATCTTATATGTTCAGTATAAACTAATTTTTGTTTAAAATACACAAATGTTTGAATTTTTTATTAAATAATTAAAATTTTAAAAACTGAATTTAGAATAATTTAATATAAATTACAATTAATATATCTTATTTTTAAGCGCGAAACACTTTAATTTTAAACGTGTTATGAAGTATATGATAAAATTAACTTATATTTTATAAGTACCTTAAAAATAGATCTAAGGTGAGTACTGTAATAAAAATTTATAAAATTTAAAATTAATAAAGATTTAATAGAAAAACTCAAAAACTAAAATTTAATAATAAAAAAATATAAGGTACAAATTCGGTTGTGGTATAGTTTGGATTCTGTTTACTTGGTATATAGATTTCGGACCCCATTCTCGTATTTTTCTTGATTATATTCTTATGATTTGATGTTTTGGTTCTTTAGATTTAACACTTATTTGTGTATTTTTTCCAGATAAGGTATGGTTCAGCATAGATTGAGTTCGTATTCGGGTGTATTTATTTAAAAATTTAAAATTTCAAAAAAAATTTAATAGAAAACATCTAAAAAAATAAATTTGGTTCTTGATTTTTTTCTAGTTCAATTTTTGGGTACATAAATTTAGGAACCATTCGAGTAATTTTTATTTTGTTACATTTTATCCAAAATATATTGGGTTCTTAGATCAACTTTATATCTTGTTACATCATATTTCTCATTTCCTTTTCGAATCAAAATTCATTTATAACCTACGGGTTTTACGTGTTCGGGTTATTGTCACAATAGGTCCAAAAAGCCTTCTTTTATTTAGAGAGTTCAGTTTGGTTTTTACGGCCATTTTCCCATTTCTCCTAATTTTCAGTTTATTCGTCTTAGATGTCGTGCTCGGCGGGGTGGAATAATTTTTTTATAGGCAAGGCCTTCGAACATTCTCTTTTTCTCGCCAGGTATATCATTATGACCTATTGCGTGTGGGCCCACCACTAGTTTATCGTTCTCCCAAGGTAGATTCTCTGAGTTTCCTGATATGTTGGCCGTCTTGTCAAACTTCTTGTGATCATTTAATGTTTGCTGCATAGCTTCCCTCGGTAATAAGTAGATAACATCATATTGGTTCATTAAATGCTCGCTGATATGCCGCTGACGCATACAACTTTTGGGCTCAAGGTTGATCACTAGGACTTCGCCATGTCTCGTGATGACGACACACACCGCAGACGTGCAGAACGCCTGCGATGAATAGTTGTCTTTGCCTAAGTGTTGAGTGAGGCTGTCGAAGGCAGATGACTGGACTCAGAGTGAAGCCCACCACTAACAGTTATACTAACATATTTTTCTTTTTGTATTTCAATCACAAATTTCTGTTGAATACGAGAATGATTTGTTAGGAATCAGTTCATTTTCATTGTTTCAAGTCTTTCCCTTTTTTTTTTTTTGGTAAAATAAGAGCATCTCCAATAGGAGTCTCTCCATGAGTTTCTCACCATTTAAATAAATAAATAAATAGTTTTTAATTAGAAGTGGGTGAATATTATTAGAGCCGAGTCTAGCAAAATGAGTTCTAGAATGCAAGGTTCCTTATTAAAAGAAAGGAAGAATGAGAAAGGACACTTGTAAGATTATTAGAAGCAAAAGTAGTTAACTTTGAAGAGTAGAGATGATTTCCGAATAGAGTGTTCTTATTTGCTTGATGTATGTCAACAAGCCGATCCTTCTTTCGAAGGTTATGCTCCTCTATTTATAAGTCATAGAGGCGGTTACAGAGTAGATAAAATTAAGGAATATTTACAATTTTATTGATAAGATTGTATCTAGAAGATTCATGCTAGATTTTGGGAAATTTTTCATGCCAGAACAAGAAAATTTCCATTTCTTTGCATGATGACCTGTCATCCGACTTCGTCAAGTTTTGGATACTTTCCGAGAAGAGACTTCGCCGAGTTGATGAGGATATCCGAATTGAGGCTTTGGTGATTTCAATGATTTTGTAACTTAGTATTTGACCCATTGTTTCCCGTGGACCACAGTAGGATCTCGAATCCACCTCCAACAATTGTCCCCCCCAAACTCAAAAAATTTTGGTGCAGAATTTCCGAGTTGAGATTCTTTCCAGCTTCCAGAATCTTTGGTCCACATGTCAGTTTGTAAATGAGTTACTCGAATAGTCGCCTCGGTTTTTACCCGCTTTGTAATGATTACAGCATGGCGTCGCTTTGATTTCCCCCACTCAGTCATAATTACTGATTGGCGTCATTTCAGCTTCTTGTAAATTCTAATAAACATCGTTCTTCTTCTTCTTTTACCATTCAATTTTTATCTTGACAGTTTATTTTTGGCGACTTCCGTCTTTGTTCTCTTATTTTCTTCTGACTTTGATCCTTCTTCAAATTTTTGTTATACTTTTTTTGTTCCTCTGAAGATGGGTCTTGACGATTTTAATCCTCTAAGTGTTGAAGATGGCTTGAACTCTGTGCTCGATAGATTGAGCGCTTTCCCTTCTGGAGGGCCTTCTTAGGTTTCAAGACCCTCTACTCCTCCATCTCGGGACATCATCGAAGTCACTTTTGAGTTTGCTCACAGAAATTCGTGACCTGCTAAAAGGGGGAGAACTGATCCACCGCTTAGGATTGGTTCTCCTAGTAGAGTTGGTAAAAGTGGTTCCTTGGGTGCTTCTCGTGGAAGGGGGAGGGGTAATCCTGACTTCTGCTTCAACCATATTCATACTAGTCCTCGCCAATTCTTGAGTTCTAGATAGAGTGTCCTGACCTAATGAGTCAGATTAGAACTTCCCTTGAGGAACCACGAGGAATATGAAGAGTCCGCCTACTTTTTTTTGTGTTTATGCCAATTTCCGAGTATCACTCCATATTTTTATATTTGCTCAGATTTCTAATTTCTGTTTTTCCAATGCATTTGTAGTTTATTGCTTGTTTGAACAATATGATGTTGGAACATGAGAGGTTTGTTGCAAACCCGGAGAGCAATACTCAGAGGAAATCGATTTCTGCTGCTTGAGTCGCGTCGGACTACCTTGAAGTGGTGGAGACTCGGTCTAAACTTACTACTGCCGAAGAGGAGCTTGCTCGTGTCAAGGACGAATTGAAGGTGGAGCATGAAAAAAGATCCTCAAATTTGTGGAATAAAATGCGGCATTGTCAAACTTCCTTAAATGTGTCGAGTCTGATCGATGTGTTGCCTTCAAGTCTGCCGAGAAAGCTTGCGACAATGTTCAAAAGTTGCAAGCCGAGTTGGACTCCATGAAGGAGAATTTTGATTCTCGACTTTGTCAGGCCTTGACTGTTGAGAATAAAAAGTTTTCAAGGATCTCCACGATCGACTGTTTGACTGCTTTAGACCTAGATAGGAATCTTGAGGCCCGTTTGTCGTATGCCCAATATCTTGGGTCTACAAATGTTCTCCAATTGGTTTCCACTCGGGGTGTAAATATTCCTCCCGAGGTCAACGACTTGATTATCGCTAAAATGAACGATTTTAAGGGCTTCGTCAATAGGGAGAGCTTGACGCCGCTGCTTCTAGGAGACTTGGTCATCCCTAATTTTGAAGTACGCAAGGCTTCCAACACTGGTGAAAGTAGACTCGCAGAAGCTCCTTAATTTTTCCGGGCTTTGTCGTTGTCTTCTACTCTTGTAACCACCGCTTGGATTTTGATGTCTTTTTGTATTCTTGTAGTTAGTATTTGCCTTGTAATTACTTTTCTTATGTAACAAATTTTGTTCGCGAGAATCTCTTTCTATGTTTTTGCGCACTTAGCTAAGTTTCTTCCCATGTTTGAGAGTTTGATCATGTTTAATTAGGAAGAGAACTTTCGCTGTATAACTATAAAGCTGAGATTTTAAGACTTAGTTTAGATTTCAAGAAGTCTGACCTCGAGAACTATACTCATAAAATCTTGTTGGAAAGATTTTCTGATTATCTGTACAGAAACTATGTTCTGTCTTTTCTTGAGATTATTGTCTCGCAAAAATCTGTACAAAGCTATGCTTTGTCTTTTGGGGAGAATTGATCTTGTCATTCTGTACGAAACTATGTTTTGCCGTTTTGTGAGAACTTAATCTCGGCAAATATGTACAAAAGTATGCTTTGTCATTTGGTGAGAATTGATCTGGTCATTCTGTATGAAACTATGTTTCGTCGTTTTGTGAGAATTTAATCTCGAAAAATCTGTACAAAGCTATGCTTTGTCTTTTGGACTAGAGAATTAGATTCTCAGTTTCAGTCTATAGAGAGCCTTCACTCTGTCTTTTGTAAAGATCTTTATCCAAAACGGTGAACTATAGATCCCGGTGTTTGAGAAATAAATCTTAGTGATTCTCGAAACAAGTTGTGAAAACTTAATCTCGTTAGTACTATGACTATTTGATCTTGGTATAGCTGAAAACTATCTTTTGGATTTTAGGAGTGAGAATTGGATTTTCATTTTAAGTTCTTCGAGGTTTTGCTCGGCGAGATTTTAAGACTCAGCTTAAAGATAAGAACTAGATTATCAGGATTAGACTTGTCGAGGTTTTAGGAAATGGCTGAAGATAAGCACTATGTTCTTATAGGTATTTTTCGAGAATTAGACTCTGTAAGGTGTTAAGACTCGGTGAGGTTTTAAGACTCGGTGAGGTTTTATGACTTGGCTAAAAGGGCAGAAAAACTTGCATTTATTTTTGCAAGCATTTGACCTCGTCTTTTTGATAGTTTAGGGTGTAACCCTTTTTTTTTTTGAAACCGAGAAGGGACTTGTAAAAATTTTATTTAGTTCTAGCTGGACCCGAAGACTACCTACGTACCCTGAAGGGATCAAGCCAAGACGTAGTTCTCAGTGCATACTTAAATAAATAGAGATGTCTTAAGTAACACATCTAGTTTTTCAAGTTAGCGAGTCCTCAAAAGTAGTATCACTTCAGGTTGATGGAATTCCAGCTTTGTGGAATCGTTGCTCCATCCATAGTAGCGGTCTTGTAAACTCCTGGTTTCACAATTTTGTAAATGATGTTTGACCCTTCACGATTTGTGCTGAGTTTCCCCATTTTCAAACACCTTTCCTAGTACAAGATCCCCTACCACAAAGTTTCTTCCTCGTACTTTCTTATTGTAGTACTTTGTGGCCTGTTGTTGATAGTTTTATACTCGGAGAAGTGCTTTGTCGCGTACTTCTTCCAAGTCGTCAATGATGTTTTCCATAGCATCGTTTTTAGAATCCTCGTCTTTGGGGAGTCGTTCTTGGCGTATAGTCGGTACAAGTATCTTGGCTAGATCAATTGCTTCCATTCCATGAGAAAGGGAAAATAGAGTTCGTCCAGTTGAGCGTCTAGGTGTAGTGCGATGTGACCATACACGCCATCCAAGTCTGATGTCCAACTTCCCTTCTTTTTGGAAAGCCTTTTGTTCAGAGCGTCGAGAATTTGGTTATTTGTGGCCTCTGCTTGGCCGTTTCCTTGTGGTTTCTAAGGAGTCGAGTTGCTTACTCTGATATTCCACATTGCATAAAAGTTGGTGAACTCTGCCGAGATGAATAAAGATCTGTTGTCTTTCACAATATCATAAGGTAACCCATGTCGACAGATGATATTCTTCCATACAAATTTAATCATGTCTTTATCCTTAATCTGAGAATAAGCATATGCCTTGACCAACTTTAAAAAAAAAATCTTTCATGAAAAGCATAAAGTGCTTTTGCCGATGATGGTAATGGCCCGATTATATCCATTGCCCATCTCATGAACGGATAAGCCATGATTGCTGAGGTTAGCGCCTTGGTAGGGGCATGGATGATGTACCCATGTCGCTGGCATCTATCACATTTAGCTGTGTATTGAGCACAATATTTTGCCATAGTCGTCCAATAGTAACCGAGTGTCCTAATCTTCTATACAAGCGTTCTTTCACTATTGTGGTTTCCACCAGCTCCGTCATGCATCTTTTTGATGATCTCGTCAATTTCATCACCATGAACGCAAGTGGGTAATACTCTATTTGTACTCCTTCGATAAAGCTTCTCGCCGACTTGGGCATAGAAAGTGCACTTCGCTTTGAGACGACGAGTGGCCCATCTAACCTCTGGTGTTTTGCTGTCAAGGATATATGCGAGTATCTTGTCTCGCTAATCAACCTTTGGTTTGCTTGTCTCCTCGGCATATGTCATCTTGATATCCGATTCATCCTGAATGTCGTCTATTGCCGACACAAATTCAAAGTCTTTTTTCCTAATCTTATACTCGGGCAATCTATACTCTCCACTGGTATTATTCGTCTCTGAATAGAGTCCGTTATGGATGTGAGAGCTGCTAGAGCGTCGGCTGAGGTGTCCTCGGATCTGGAGATTTTATTGATCTTGAACCTCAAATCCTTAACCAATTCTCTAACGATTTTAAGATAAGCTTCCATGCGATCAGTCTCTCATAGCCCCTGTTAACCTGGTTAATGACTAGCTGGGAATCGTAATAGCATTGATGTCGGTTGCTCCGACTTCCTTGGCCAACTTTATTCCTGCGATCAATGTTTCATACTATGTTTAGTTGTTTGATACCGGAAATGCAAGTCAGAATTATTGATCTAAAACTTTTCCTGTAAGGTTTTCTAGTCGTATGCCAACTCCAAAGTTGTGTTGAGACGAAGATTCATCTACGTATATCTTTCATGTTTAAAGAGCTTTGTCCAACTCTAGTGGATCCAGATCGGCGGATAACTCGATTAGGAAGTTGGCTAATTCTTGAGACTTTGCACTTGTTCATCCCTTAAACTCTATGTCGTATTCGCTTAACTCAATCGCCTGCTTGGTCAATCGCCTTGATTGATTTGGAATGTGTAGTATTCTTCGCAGTGGATGATTCGTTAATATTATAACAGTATAAGACTGGAAGTAAGGTCGCAACTTCTTTGCCAAGGTGACTACCGCTAATGCGTGTTTCTCTGTAGTTGGTTTTCTGAACTCGGCTCCATCTAATGATTTGTTGACTTAGAAGATCGGTTGCTGAGTTCCTTTGCCATCTTGAACTAGCACCCCGCTCACTGCTGATGTAGAGAATGTGATGTATAAGTACAATGGTTCTCTGTTTTCAGGTTTTGCGAGGATTGGTTATGTTGAAAGATATTCATTCAACTCAGAAAAAGCCTTCTTGTAGGTTTTGTCCCATTTGAAGTCCTTATTTCTGCGGAGCAAGTTGTAGAATGGGAGACATTTATCCGTTGAGCAGGATATAAAACGCTTTGAAGTCATTATACAACCTGTCAACCTCTGTACGTCTCAATTATTCTTCAGAGAAGGATCAATACATAGGATAAATATTTGCAACTCCCGTGAGGTCACCCCAAATGTACATTTTGCCAGGTTGAGCTTCATTTGATACTCGTTCAGTGTTTGGAAGCACTACAGGAAAAATGACTATTAATAGCACAAAAAGATAGCGGTTCTATTTTTTATGCTATGGTTGTGTATTTAATAGCGTTTCCAAATAATTAAGTTTTTTAAAACGCTATAATATAGTTAATGTCATTAAGGCATAACATTATCCCGCAGACTTAATGTCATGAGTATCTATTATGACACATTGTAAATGCTTCAAACGCTATAGAAAACTATAACCGGGAAAATAATTAATTTTTCTTGCTGTTTGTTAAAAATTGGGGGAAAAAAAATATGGTCGAAGAAAATTAGGGATTTGGTTTTATTGTTCACATCGATCTATCATTACTCGCTCTTCATCTCTCTCGCAGCTTCACATTTGTGTTTCGCAAGCTCAATCTAAAGGTATTTCATTGTTTATTTTCTTTATCTTTCTCATTTTGTCTTTCTTTCTCCATGGATTGTTGTCAAGTTAGCTAAAACAAACGATATTGTAAATATCTCACATCGATCTCTGTCGAACAGAATCTTCTTCTAAGCTTCAGATTTCGTGTTTTGCAAACTCGATTTCAAGCTATTTCTTCCTCTGTTTCTCGGTGGATTGTACTCAAATCAGGTAATGGTTATTTGATTCCATGATTGTATCTTCAATTAGTTGTGGGTTTGTAGCAGTGGTCTGTATTCCTTTAAATTGTTGTTAATTTCAAATAGATGGAGCTTGATTTTAGGTATCTTGTTTCAGAGATAGGTCTAGTCTTGGTGTAGGAACGATATTAGGGAAGAAAGAAGAAGTAGAAAAAGACAGAGAGGTTTTGCGATATCTTAGCCTAGTTTAGCTCCTAATTTTCGGTTACCATTTACAGACAGTTCCGATTTTCTTATCTCATTGACTTAACAGTTGTTCTGTTTTTTGTTCTGCAGAGTACTTCACTATAATATCTTCAGTTTTATTCTCTGATGAGTCTCTTTCTCTCTATCTGCATCGAAGGTGATGTTCCAAGTTAATATTTGATTTATTTCGGATTTTGTTTGGTCATTTTACACAATTACTTTCAAATAAGAATCCTTTTCTTTAGTTTTAGTTTTGTCTTTATTGGTATTTATGAATCATTTCTATCTTGGGTTTAGGTCTTAGTTTGAGAGTTTGCTTCGTCTTCAACATCCCCACAGTCTCAATCTTCTCGGTTATACTGGAGAATTAGGTTCCTTTCTTGTGAACTTAATTTTGCTGATTGGCTTGTTTCCTCCTTCCCGTTTTGTAGATTATTTCACTCTACCCCTTCACTTTTAGTCTTATTTGGATCTCTATTTCTCTCTGTTTGTATTGAAGGTGATGGTTCTGGTATATATATATTATCGTTTTTGGATTTGATTATTTTCATTATACACAACTAGTCTGAAATAAGAATCGTATTATGTTGTGCTTGTTCTTTAACTTCCTCAAATTGTCAAGTTTCTGAGTTACTAACATGATCCAGGTTCCTTTATAATCAAATTGGTCATTGAATTTAGATGTTATGGTTATTCTGGATTGCAGATTAATATTGCTGTTATTATACCAATATTTAGAGTACATATGTTTTGAATTTTGTGATTGTTTTCTGCATATTAGTAAAACTCCACAGATCACACTCTACCTCTGTCAATTTCAATCTTAATTTTTCTCTCACTCTGTCTAGTTTCATCCTAGGTCATGTTTTACAGATTGTTACTCTAGTTGGTAAAATGATATTACTGAGTTTTCGTGGGATGAGTCTCTTATTTTAATGTCAATAATGAAAATTGTACAGCATCATAATTGAAGAGGCTTAAGAGTTCATTATAAATAAAAGCTTGGTACTTGTAGATCTTTAATGTTATTCTTAGTGAAGTGGTGTCATACGAAGTTAGGAGTCTTAAAGAGTGATATATTAATCGTTCAGTCTGTTTTGAGCATAGGTGATGTTTCTTTTAATTGTTAATCGATTTGTGATTTGATTTTCGGTCATTGTACACAATTTGTTTCAACTAATAATCTATTTCGCTATTCAGAGTAGCAATATTAAACAACAATTGTTATATGTTTTATGAGCTATGCTGAGATTTGATCTGTTTGATTCTTGGTTTTTCTCTTGTGTCAGTGAATATTTGTTCAAGCTTTTGCTTATTGGTGATTCTGGTGTGGCAATATCCTGTTTGC
>OVBA01009262.1:0-10936 GCA_900406435.1 Lepidium aucheri | reverse complement strand
AGAAGAGATATCCACCTTATATAGGCAAAATTTACCAATGATTTTATAACATCCATAGGTGTACGAGTAATTTATAACGTTTGTACCTAACTACAAATATCTAATTTCAAATTTCGTCTTTAAATCGTTGTAAATATTTTTAGGGATGAATTTACAAGGAAACCTTTTATTTGGAGAAAAATTTACAATGAATACTATATTTGTACCAAACACACATTCGTATGTGAAAAACGTGTTACAAGTTTTTTAAAAATCGTCTTTAAATCGTTGTAAACAATAGTCGTTGTAAATTCATTGCATATTAGGGATGTTTTTACAACAAATTATATCACACTTGTTAAAATGTTGTGCATTCGTCGTAAATAAAAGTCGCTGTAAATTCGTTGCAACTTAGGGATGGTTTTACAATGAAATTTATCTAACATGTTAATACGTTGTACTTTCGTCGTAAATTGCCAACTGTTTTATAACGAAAATTTGCGTTGTAAAGTTACAACGCTTTTACAACAAAACCATTTTTCGTCGTAATAGCGTTGGCAACCGATCCTTAAACTCTACCGTCCCTAAAACGTTGTAAAATTGCGTTGCTAATTTAATGTTTTGTTGTAGTGAATGTGATAAGCAATGTCCAAGTTGTAGTTTGCGACCAACATCCCCCATCTTCTTTGCTTTTCGCTAAATTCTCGTTGCGTGAAAATGAATTTTTGGCTCTTGTGTTCGATAAATATCTGGAATTTTGGACCATATAGGTATGGTCACTAAATCTTTAACACGAACACTACTACAGCCATTTCCAAGTCATCCGAAGGGTAATTTACTTTGTGATTCGCAAGTGTATTAGTTCACACTCCCCTTTTGCATCAACACACAACTTGTCTTAGATGCATTAGTATATACATGTATAAGGTTCATCCGTTTGAGACAAAGTTAGGACTAGCACACTTTTTAATATTCTTTTCAACTTGCTAAAACACCTTTTACATTCAATCGTCCATTCAAATTTGACATCCTTTCCAGTTACTCGAGTGGTTTGGTCATGCTCGAATCCTTTCATAAATTTCCCCTTACGGCATTTATCTCGTCTAGATCCACATACACTCCTTTTTATGACACAATATGTCCAAAGAAACCAAAAATCCTTTTTCAAAAACTGTATTAAACTTTTTCAACAGTTTGTGTTGTCTAAGCCTTTCTAGGACTGTCTTGAGTTCAATGAAGATGATAATAAACTCGTCCAAATAATACGAAAGATGTTGTTCATCATCTTCAAAAAAGTTGTAGGAGCACTGGTTAACCTGAAGAGCATCACAACAAAGTCGTAGTGACCATACGAAGTCTGAAAGGTTATCTTCTGAACATCCACTAGTTCTATCCGAATTTGATGATAGACTGAAACCAAGTCAATAGACCGAGGCCAAGTCAATCTTTTAGAATCCTTTTGCGACAAAGGGTACTTGTTCTTTATAACAACAAGACTGGTGATCCCTATGGTGAACTACTCAGTCAGATAAAAATAATTCAAAAACTCTTTCACAATTAAAATATCTTTTTATTCTGTTGTTTTTCACAACTTTGAACAATGTGATTGTCTTTTAAACTTAGACTGCTCTATACGACCAAAATAATATTTTCAACTTAACACTCAAATATTTTACAAATATATTTTTAAAACTAGAATATTTGAAAAATTAAAAAAGTTATCTTTAGAAAAAATTTAAAATCTAATATATAATAAAAATAGTTAGAAATTAAGTGTTAAATCTATATATATAATGTGAAAACACTTTGTACTTATAGCGCATCTAATGATCTAAAAATTTAGGCAGAATGTTATAAGTTCGTTTTTGTTTTTCACATTTTTTCAATTTAACACACAAATTTCTTTATAGTTCAAAAAAAGGTTCTTAGTATTATAAATTTGTAAAATTACAGAAAATAAATATAAAAATGGTTTCAAAATTTTAATATAGTAAAAATAATTAGAAACCAAGATCAAAATAAAAAATGGAAAAAGCCAAAATCTGCAGAATATAGGAAATTGGATAGTGAGCAGCTAGTTGTGACCCAGTATTAAAAATGAAAAATATATGATTTTAAAGCTAAAAAAAATAGATAAACACCACCAACCTCACCGAAAAGAAGATATTGGAGCAGCTATTTGGACTTGGACTCGTTTTTGGCTGACTGAGATAAGTGGACCTCATTCTGTCTTGGTTGACCGTGAGATGAAGAGGCCTTAATAGCGTGGAAAAAAAAACCATACAGTTAATATATTATCTGCCTTACTGAGATGCACCACTGTATATTGATGATTATGATGAGACATCAAAATAGAAGGGTGGCTTGGGAGTATTAGTTAACAATTTTTTTTATTGTTAGTATAATATTTAGCTGCTAAATATAAAATTATCTGCAAAAATTGTTTTAAATAAGGTGCATCAAAGCTATGATGGATATTGATTACAAAAGTGCAGAAATATTCGACAGCTTAGAGGTACAATTTCTATAAGTAAGTTATGTTATTGGGGGGGAGGGGTTGATTAAGAACAAGTATGTGACCCGGGCGTAAGTAAAGTAAGGCAATATGTACACATATCTTGGTTTATCATGAATAAATTTGTAGTTTTACTGATAACAATAAATTTAATGTGTATTCATGATGTTATGTACACGTTTTATGATGGTAGTTGCGAAAAGAGTACAAATAAAAGTTTTACGGTTATTACGCGTATAAGTATACAAAACAAATATGTATTGGTTAAGTAATTTTACTTTAAGTCAGCTAATTCGTTTGCATATATCATTAGAAACAAGTTGAAGAACTTGCTGCTTAAACTCACCAACGAAAAACACCATAACCCATACCACACCCAGAAATCAAACAAATTCAGATTGTAAAATATTATATATAAGAAAAGCTGAGACTAGAAGGATGACACATTATTATCCTTGTAAAAGAAAAGACAAAGAGTACATATTACTGCAAAAAATTATATATAAAAGCATACGTTTTATATTCAGACGTTAAATTTATCTTCAAAAATTTTCTTTAACTGCTATTTAGGGGTGAGACATTTAGTGTACTTGTATAGGACATCAAAAAGCTGAGATTAGAAAACAAGAATAGAATACAAAAATGTAATATAACTGCAAACGTTAAAAAATACAACATGTTAGAGGCATCTTTCATCCCTTTTTCCCTCTAAAGAAGAATATTAGGCAGTCATGTAAGTAGATACAAATAACAACACGTATTGAAAGACGAGACATTGCTATACTTGTATAGGATAAGATAAAAATTATGAATAGAAGATAAGAAAATAACTGCAAATGTTATAACATAACTGTTAATGTTATAAATAAGTGCAAAGTTTTAATAACGCTGCAAAAAAGGAAAGAGGTGTTTACAACATTCAAGTGGGACTGGTCGAATACATCCCTGTCGGAGGCATCTTTCACCCTTTCTTCTGCCTGCATAAGAACGTTAATCACACATATATGATGCTAACAATAAGAACACCTACCAAAGGGCGACACATTACTATACTTGTAAAAAAAGAGACAAATGTTAAATATAGCTGCAAACATTAAAAATAACTTTAAACATTAAATCTAACAGCAAATGTTTGCTTTAACTACAATTTGGTATGGGACTTACAATAGTTTGGCTTGGCGGGCGGCCACACCATTCATCCATTCTCTAGCGTGCATAAGAACATAACGCAGTCATATATGGTGGTACGAGAAATAACACCTATACTAGTATAAGACATCAAAACGTATGAGACTAGAAAATAATAATAGAAATGCAAAGATGTAATATAACTGCAAACATTTAAGATAATTGTAATAATTAAATTAACTCATAACTAGATAGTTATGGGATAAAATATAAGTTATCGCTTAAAATAATAGTTAGGGAATAAAATGATAGTTATCGAATAAAATAATAGTTATTCGTTTATTATCCAAAAACTTGTCAAATTTATCTTCATCTACTAATGAGAGCTTATGCTAGCCTGCAACTATGGAGGCGGTTGATATTTTTTTTTTGAATATTTATTTCACATATACATAGATCTATCAATGAATAATTGAATTTGTGAAGAAATTGATAAAAAAAGATTTTTTCACTTTCTAATTTATATAAAAAATTATGAGAAAAAGTCATGATGCATCTTCTTATATAGGAAAAAAAACAAGTTTTATTATTATTGAGAAACTTTTTTGTTGTAATTAGAAAGAATGAAAGAGAGAATGAAAAAAAAGAAAGTGAAAATAGATGAAGTGAGAAAGAGAGAAAGTGAAGAAAAATGCGAGAGAGAGGACCGTTCTTGTCTCTAAAAGTCTAAAAGGAAGTGGAATTATTTCAGGCTGAACTCTGACTACTATCAAAATTCGGGGCTGCTTTTGGCTTTCACCTTGAACCCTGGATAGGCTAGAGAGCTTCTTTCCCTATAGCCTATAGATAGTAAGGTTACTTCTCTTTCCTTTTTCCAATTGAGAGAATGAGAAAGAGAAATTGAGAAAGTTTATAATAGTCTTAATTTTGTGTACAGTGAATGTACAAATATAACCTTAACTAAAACTAAATACCATAAATTTATATGTCATCTATTACAATTTCTCAATATAATATACCAAAATTTTGCCAATCAGCATAATAACATAACGTAATGCCATTGCAATTTTTTTTGCCTAAAAATTTACAAAGAAAAATTCATTAGATAAATAAAAATGTTTTTGTTACTTTTTTGCCTAAACAATTATCAAATAATATTCATCTTTTTAAAAAATTGTTTCCAATATTAACTAATAGTTAATATAAATTCTTAACTACAACATAATCAATAGTTTACTATAAAAAGTCAAAAATTTTAATTGTTTCCACCGTTAATTAAAACTAAACCAATATTTACTAATATAGAACCAACATAAATTGTGAAGTGATCTTAGTTTTGTGGGAGGTGGTAAGTCTACTAAAAACAAACACCATCACACAACCAGAGATCTAATCATATTGTCTATATTGTGTAAGAATCTGGCTAATAGACCGGCCAGTTGTAATTCAATATTGACAAAAAAAAATAATCAACATAAATTATTAAACTACAACATAACCAATAGTTTAATTTACATAACGGCCTGTTAATAAATTAGGTGGATTCAACCAATATCTATTAATATAGAATATAACTAATAACCAACAATTTGAATTTAACTAATATCTGATTCTAAATATTTACCATAAATTGTTTACAAGATTCAATACAAGTTCAAGAAAGAAATGTAAGTCGATATATGAAAATTGTAAGAAATAAATTATATTTATGATTTGGGATTTACAACATCTTAATCATAAATGTATTAAAATTAATTAAAAAAATAAATGTGTTTGTAACTACAAATATAACAGCAGATGGACACCAAAAAGAGATATGAATCAATCGAGATCAACCAGATTCAAACCAGATAGAGGATCAAAACAGACAGCGCCAAAAAAGGATACAAATTTCAAAAGATATGGAAATTTGGGGAAAAGTCGAAACCAAGAAATGATATGGCGGGAAGTGGCCAAAGAGGAGAAAAGAAACAACCAACCAACATCACCAATAAGAGCTATGCAGAGCCTCCTACCTGAACCACCGACCAGAAATCAGCAAAATACTGATCAATCGGAGCTATTAGCCCAAACTAAACGTTTGACTCAAGGGGATATCGAACTAACTATCCCACCAGATGCTCCACCTGCATACAAGAAAGCATTAGGAGAGTTAACCGATGTTATGATCAGATATGCAGATGTACCAAACCCCCAAGAACGAGCTAATAGAAATGCAAGAGTTAGAGATGCTATGGAAAAAGGGGAGTTCGAAGAATCTGTCTGGCACTTGGTAAGATCTGGACAAGTACAAGACGATCCCCAATAAGGGAATGGCCCTCACTCTCCAAAGCAATGGGATGTACCTACAAACAAGACAGACACAACAACATCCTGTGACATTGGTACAGAAAAAGGACAAGAGAATAAAAGAAGACCAGGAAGACCTCCTTTAAGGAAAAAGATATCAAATAGTCCCAGACTCCTAAAGGGAATCAATTCAAGAAAGAGAAATGCAATCTACATCCAGAATTCACTAAGACATGGGCTGACAACCCCAAGAACCAACACGGCGGTCAAAACAACCCCATTGATCTCTCCTCAAGGTTACAGAGAAGCGGATGGATAACCAATAAACCAAGACCCTAGATCAGTCTCGCTACCATCGGCTACCAATATGGTGGATTTTAAGATTCCACCTTCCTCTCTTCCTTAGCCATTGCGAACTGGAACTGCCAAGGGTTAGGGAACCCCTTGACAGTTCGTCGTCTCAAAGAAATCAAACTCAAATGGTATCCGGATTTTTTCTTTCTAAGTGAGACTCGAAACCCCGATTGTGCTGTGACAAAAATCTTTGAATTGATGGGCTACGATGGGAAATTTCTGGTACCACCAAATGAAGGGATTGAAGGAGGACTACCATTATTCTGGAAACACGATCTAATGGTGGATATCCTTGCTTCCTGCCAGAACTTCATAGACACAAAAGTCCTACATAATGAGAAAACATTCCACATTATATTCCTGTATGGAGAACCAAATCCAGCAAAGAGAAGGGAGATTTGGTAGACTTTAACTAACACTGCTGGGACAAGAGACAGTGCTTGGTTGTTCATAGGTGATTTCAACGAAATCCTATGCAATGAAGAGAAAGTTGGTTCTCCCCGCACTGAAGCATCGCTTGCAAATTTCTGGAACTTTGTCGCAGAAAATGACCTTTATGATCTGCAATTCAAAGGAGACTGTCTATCTTGGAGATGGTATAGACATTCACATCTTATAAAATCGAGGATAGAAAGGGCAATGGCAAACAGTTTCTGGACAGATGTTTTCCCATGCTCATACAATGAGTACATGCGCTTCAAGGGCTCTGACCACTGACCTATAATAACTTTCCTCTCCCAAAGGAGAAACAAGCAGAGAAGACCCTTCCGCTTTGATAAGAACCTGTAACAAAACAAAGAATTCAAGGCTATCATTCAAAAAGCATGGAATAGATCAACATAAAACACAACCATGGATAAGATTGTCATCTGCAGAAAGGATATTATCAAGTGGAAAAAAGCGCAAAGAGTCAGTTCACAAAAGGAAATAGAAGAGAAGAGAACAAAGCTAGAGCACTTAATGTCACATCCTGAGAATAAAGAAACCGAGATTAAGGAACTAAACTCGGAACTGAAGGATATCTATAAGCATGAGGAAAGCTTTTGGATGCAACACAACAAACAACAATGGCTGCAACTAGGGGAACAAAACTCAAAATATTTCCACGCGATCACTAAAAAGAGAAAAGCCTTAAACAGATTCAGTATCATTGAAGATACACAGGACAACAATTTCGATTAGAAGAGGATATCATCAGAGTCTTAGAAGATTATTTCTCTGACCTTTTCAAAGCCAATAGGACTGAAAATCTCGATCTAGTTCACAGAGTGATCACCCCAAAAATATCAGAGAGTATGAATGATAAACTGACAGCAATCCCGACAATGCAGGAGATACAAGAGGCCATATTTGCTATCCACCCTGGAAGAGCACCTAGTCCTGACGGTTTTGCAGCCGGTTTCTTTCAACAGAATTGGAACATCATGGGACCAGCTATCACTACAGAGGTCCAAAAGCTGTTCAGGGAAGGAAGGATACCTGAAAACATCAATGCAACACATATAAGGTTGATACCAAAGAAACAAAACCCAAAGACAACAGCAGATTACAAACCAAATGCGCTTTGCAATGTTTACTACAAGATTTTCTCAAAGCTTCTTACCAACCGACTCAAACCACTATTAGAGAATCTGATTCTAGACAGTTAATCTGCCTTTGTACCTAGAAGATCTATATCAAACAACGTCCTAGTGACACATGAAATGTTACACTACCTCAAGACTTCAAATGCCAAAATAAACACCTTAGTGGCAATAAAATCGGACATGTCTAAAGCCTATAACCGCATTGAATAGGGATTCCTAGATAGAGTTATGGAGAGACTGGGATTCAATGAAACTTGGAGGTGATGGATCAGTCAATGAATAAGCATAGTAACTTATACCTTTCTCATAAACGGCTCAATAAAAGGGTCTGTTACGCCGCAACGAGGTCTGAGGCAAGGAGACCCGTTGTGTCCCTACCTGTTTATCATGTGTAGTTCAGTTCTATCGGGCCTCTATGATGAAGCACAACAGAAAGGAACACTGTCTAGCCTAAAAGTTGCACCAAAGAGTCCACCACTAAACCATCTTCTATTCGCGGAGGAAACGATGTTCTTCTGCAAAATAGACAGACTTAGTGTTAAAACTTTGCAAGAGATCCTAGAAAATTACGAATCAGTCTCCGGCCAAACAATCAACAGACAAAAATCAGGTATTATATTCTCTAAGAAAACTGATGATCGAGTAAAAGAGAGAGTAAAGGAGGAGCTTGGAATTCAAAACACTACTGGTATTGGCAAGTATCTCGGACTCCCTGAGAATTTTGGTAGAAAGAAAAAGGACATGTTCAAAAATTATTAGAAAGAATCAGGCTGAAGATTAACGATTGGTCCACAAAATTTCTATCACTAGCAGGAAATACAATCATGCTTCAAGCCGTCCTAACTTCTATACCAAACTACACCTTCTCCCATTTCAAAATACCGATCAGCCTATGTAAGAAAATTCAGTCACTCTTCATAAGATTCTGGTGGGACTCAAAAGTGGATCACAAAAAAATGTGCTAGGTATCATGGAAAAAGATGACAAAAAGCAAGTTCTTAGGGGGATTAGGATTCAGGGAGGTGGAAGCTTTCAACGAAGCTCTCCTAGCAAAACTAAGCTGGAAAATCCTATCAAAACGAGAGAGCCTCTTAGCTAGAGTTATGACTGGAAAATGCTGCCAACAGGATCACTTCTTAAAATGCACAAAGTCACCATCATCTTCTCACAGATGGAAAGAGATTCTAATAGGCAGAGATCTGATCAAAAAGACTTTAGGAAAGGTAATAGGTGATGGAAAATCGACCTGTATCTAGCGGGAACCCTGGCTATCTTTAGAGAAGCCATGTACTCCATACGGACCTGGTTAGCGACCTCTTTAAGCCTAACTCAACAGAATGGGACAAAGAGAAAATAAGACAAGTTCTACCAGATCATGAAGAGACCATAATCAACATTAAACCAAACACTTATGGAGGAAAGGATAAAGAATATGGTTACCTAATTTGAATGGAGACTACACAGCAAAATCTGGATATCATTGCTTAATCCAAGAAAACCTGCCACAAAGCCAAAGAAGAGGATCTGAACAACTGTTCAACTTGATAAAGGAGATATGGACAGCGAAATGTTCGCCCAAAATCAAGACTTTCATGTGGAAGATCCTTAACAACGGAATACCAACAGGAGATCGTCTTGTTGAAAGGGGAATAACAGAACACGGTCTATGTAAGAGGTGCAATCAAACAGAAACAATCCCACACCTTTTCTTCCAATGCAATTTCGCACAACATGTATGGACATAAGCCCCTCTCAAAAACAAGATGCAACCGAGAGCAAACAATACTCTACAAGATCTAATATGTCAAGGAAACAAAGCAATTACCTTGCCACTGGTGGGAATCGATTCAGAATCACTCGTACCTTGGATCCTATGGAACCTATGGACAACAAGAAACACATTGACTTTCAATAATCTGCATTTATCGGCCACAAAAGTATTAACAAAAGCAATTACAGGTACAAAAGAGTGGCTAGCGGCGCAAACCCCATCCCAATTGACCAATTGGAAGCCTCAATTTAAGCAAGCTTCATGGGATTTCCCAGTAAGCCTTATGATACACACATACGCAACATGGAATAAAAATAGAGAAGAAGCAGGAAACGCAACAATTTTCACCGATATGTGCTCACACTCAAAAGATTACCTTGCTAGGAGAGAGAAACATGTGAGATCGCCGTTGATCGCAGAAGCCATGGCGATGAAGATGGGATTAGAAGAAGCTTCAGCGAGAGGAAGGAACAAAATCAAGATCCAATCAGACTCTCAAATTCTAATCAATGCAATCAACAACAACAAACCACCGAAAGAAATCTATGGAATCTTCCAAGACATAAGGAGCTTAATCTCTTTATTCTCAGATTGTGTCTGTGTCTTTGTTCGAAGGAGAGAAAACAAAGAAGCTGATATGTTAGCAAAAAATGTATTATGGCTCACCAACCTTAGTGGTTGGGCTTTAATGAAATTTTCTTTTGGACCAAAAAAAAATAAAATAAATGTGTTTGTATAATATTTATACTATATATTTTCAAGTATTAAATATATAATCTAATTTTATAAATTATTAGTTCCTTAAATATAAGAATATTTATAACTAGATACGGACCCGTGCGATGCACAGGTATATTTTTATTAAATAATTCTTAACATATATTTTGAATAATGTCTTAGAAATTTATATGTTACTCTACAGTTTTGAATGATTCAGTTTGACACATGGAAGAATCTCTTTATTACTAACTTGTGAAACCTTATTTTATATAATATGATAAGATTTCAACCTAATAATAGTAAAATAAAATAATAACACATTAAATTTAAATTTTCACCTTTTTTGTTTGTTTTCTTTGAATATTCTTGATGTAAACGAAAACAAATAAATTAAATTGGAAAAAGTTTGAAAAGTTGGAAGGTATTGAAAAATTGTCTATGTATTTATTTATATATATAAATTAATATTCAGAATTCCCTTTTAGATGGATTAGAATTATGTATACAAAATTTCTTTTAATTTAGGATTATATATACAAATATATATTTGGGAGTATTTAGATAATTATCTTCTGTTAGGATTATGATTAGAGA
>OVBA01009261.1:0-10936 GCA_900406435.1 Lepidium aucheri | reverse complement strand
GTATATATATATATATATATATATATATATATATATATATATATATATTATAGAGATAATTACTTAAACAATGCTAAAACATAGCATAATTACTCAGATAATGATCTATCATGTTAATGTTAAAATTAATGAGTAAAAAGACATAAAACTCTAATATTCAGTTTTATATTCTAATTCCATTAAAAAAAAACTTTATAAAATCAAAAAGAAAAAAATAATGAATAATTGTTAATTAAAGCTAACAAAGCATTCTTCATCTTCCTTAAAAGAATATATATATTTTTTTCTAGGGTTTATGAAACCTTCCAACGGCTGCAACTTCGGTGTTTCCGGAAAACAACGAAAATGAGGACTATAGTTTTCTTGATGGTGGCTTCTTTGGCTTTTTCGACGACAGTTTTTCCGGCGAAAGTGCATTCTTCTCTTTTATCTCTTTGTCATGATTTCACTTAAATGAGTTTTCTTTTGGTGTTTGGATTCTTGATTTCATATATGTTTCTAAGATTTTGAAATGTTGCTAAGTTGATTTCATTGAGATAGTTGATTTTGTTATTGAAGATGAAGATGTATTCAATTATGGTATCAAATCTACATATTTATAAGATTTCTTGTAGATTCATTCAATTGTTAGATGTGGTGATGTTGATTTTGTGATTTCGTGTAGATCTATTCAATTTCTTGTAGCTTAATTTGATTTTTAGTTTCAAATTTATTTGATTCTTGGTTTAAATATGCAGATTCATTTGATTTTGAGTTCTTGTGATGTTGATTTTGTGTAAGAGAAGATTGATTTTAACAACATTTTTTCAGATTTATTTTGTATATGGGTTTGTATCTGCAAACATATTTGTTTTTGAATATGTTGAATAGTAGATTAATTTGTTTTCGTTTCTTTTCTTTTATAATTTTTGCAGGTTTATTGATTTGTTGTTTGATATTTATTGATTTTTTTGTAGACTTATTGTAAATGTATTTATATCTGCAGCAGATTTATTTAGATATATGTATTTTTTTTTGTTTTTTGATTTTGTTTTTCTCGTAGGTTTGTTTTTAAGGATCTGTAGATTTATTTTGTATATTAACTTTAGTTTCTCATATGATTTTCCTGACAAATGGCTGCAAAATATTATCCTCCGATATTATTTCCACCGAGAAAATCTCTATTATAACATCGAAACTTCAATAATGGCTGCAGTTTGGCTTATTTCGGTAACATGATTGAAGAAATTGGTGAAAAAGTTTTCAATCATATAATGGACACATGTCATGTTAATTTTTATTATTTTTATTAATTTCTTAATTTGTTTAATCTCGTAAATATATTAATTACTATCATATAAAGGCTCTCATAAATTTGCTATAAATAGATTTATTAGCATTAATTAAATTATGTAGTACATGTAGTCGTCATATACCATATTTTATAGTCTTGATTAAGATAAAGCTTATGTGCGATATCAACTACTTATTTTCCTTTTACACGATATCTCTTCATTTTTCTTGCATTACATGGGTTTTGTTTAATCCATTTCTTTTAGGTGGGCCAACATATTGGATTGAAAATAATTTGTTTAGTCATATACATTTTAGGTCGGTTTATTTTTTAAAGCTTGCATCATTTTGTATATATGGCAAGCAAAGTCTGTACGTCATTTGTTGGTCAATCAGTTGTTGGTTGAAAACAACAACGAATTTCTAAGCATTGGTTAGTAATCAACCAATCTGATTTTCATTGCATGAGTTTAAGGAGTGAAGTTATTGGTGATGGAGAGGAAGTAGAAATCAATCACACTAAATTTTGGATAGCAATACATATATAAATCCATGTTAGTACATTTATTTGATTTGCAGTGTATTTAAAAATGATAATTTAGTTTTAGTTTTAGTTTTAGTTTTTGGAGATTAAATTCCTCAATTTTGTGTTAATCAGGTGAAGGTCCTACCTGATTTGAGCTACAAGATGTACTTTCAAGATGTTGATTGTTTTCATTTGTAAGAAAAATAATGATTGTGTTGCTCGTAATCTTGCATGTTGCAACGTATCGTCTGCATCGTGAAAGTATGATTCCACTTAGTGCTGCAAAGAGGGTTATGGATGCAGAGAAGTTTGAGAATTATCCATAGGGCCGAAATGCTTTTTAATCATTGATTACGTCAATCAAACCTGCTTGTATTTCTTTCTAAAGAAGCATTAGCCATTGATGCAAGCATGAATTTTTTGATAGCCCATATCAAATGACTTCAAGGACTTCTTCACCTCATATGAAAATGTGTGTAGTATATTATCCTCCAGTAGCATGTCCGGCAATGTCTCAAGGAGATTATTGATGCTTTTATCAAACCAACCATTATGTGTTTTCAATATAAAGACAATTGCAGATAACTTGCTATGGGATAAACAACTACGACATCAAGGTGTCTCTGCATTAGCTAGTTTTGCTAAGAACTCATCTTCTAACTTATCTAAACCCTCAGCAATCTCAAAGTTCATAGCCATGTATGCATCTAAACTATGCAGCTGCTTGAAATAGCCCACATATCTCTTTGTTCCACTTACTTGATTTCTCAAAATTATCAATATTATTGTGGTTTACATTACCATGATGATGCCACTCCTTTTATAACTTGTAAGACTGATCCATACCCCTAGTTACTAAATGATCAACAACAATACTCCTTGAATGACGATCTATATTTCTATAGTTAATGCATGGACAAACTTTCATATCATTACCTAGACCAGTTGACACTTCTCATACAAAATTCCATGCTCCTCTTTAATAAGTAGGATCAACTCTCAAATGTATTTAAGAATAGGAAATTAGACAACCAATCAAACAAACACATATCTTAAATACTATAATTCTTAATTGAAAACACTACTTATATGTAATCAGCTTCATATCTCCAAAGATGAATCCAATCATGCCCAACATTATAGGAAATCACCTTTATTTATATAACTAATAATATCAACTAAAAAATTGTTAAGTTTAAGCCTATTGTTATTCATTGTTTCCAGAAGATTACTCATGCGTATCAGATTTTAACCCTAAGCTATCTACTACAAGTGCACAACAAATCAAGTAGTAATCTAGGGATCGTATCCACAAGGACCAAATCATCACACTATCAATTCTGAAACTAAATTAGAGCTAAGACAATTGAATGGTTGTTGGTAACTAAATCTAAAACTGAATTAACGATTAACAATAAATGACTAAAACACCAAGCTTAGGATATTCATCAGGAAACAAAGAGTTCGAATCAGGAAACTATTCAGGTAACGTTCATTCAACAATCTCGACTCAGACATAAATTTATAACCAACCCACTCTTGTGACATCGATCACTATATCTAGCAACCTAGTGGTCCTAACATATGTTGGTACCAGGAAACTAATATGCATTATTGTTCAGGTCTGATAAGTCCACAGTCAACCTATACATCAACTATCGTGGTCTAGGATTGATTGCTCACCTAAAGAGGATCCAATTCCCTAACAAGCTTTTGGAATGTTAGGTAATCTAAGTTCATAGATTAGTTAGCTACTCTAACCTAAGCCTTAAGTATATACATCAAGCAATTCCTATTTGTTCCTAATTCATAAATTCCCTGCAACCCTAGAAAATCCTAAACTTGATTGGGTAACTACTCAGACATGATGAAGAAGAAAATCAAATTGCAAATTTTATTGAAAAGCATAAAAGTAAATTGTAATGAAATAAGAGGGTTCAAGATTCTTCTCCAATGGTGTAAGGATCGAAATCTCTCTCCCATAATCTCAAATACAGGTTGTTCTTTCGTAATGATTCTCTCTCTAAAACATAATTAAAATTGGTCTAATATAGTTCCTAAAAACATAGGTGTAAAAATAGGAAAATTAGGTTTATGTCCTTGTCATCTTCATTGATCGATCGATAAAGGCTAATAGCTCGATCTCTAATAAGTGTTTGTCGATCAGTAAGTCGAACGCATTCCTTGCTGGACAAACAAGGATCAATCAATCAAAGATATGGTGATTGATCGATCTAGGCTTTGAAACTCTACATATTGTTCTAATTCATCCTTGGTCAAGTTTTAAAGGCATAATCCAAATTTTAACCTGTTTTCCACCTGAAAAGACTCTACAATGAAAACAAAAAATCTGAAAACATGCGAATTAATGAGCTTTAAACCGATAAAAATGAGGTATATCAATTCCTCCATACTTAGCTTTTTGCTTGTCCTCAAGCAAAGAAAGAAAATATTGAAAGAAAGATTTCACTCCATAGAACTCATTCGTCATTAGATCATTGCATATCAATCGCATAGTAAACCACACAATACTTACCTGTCAGAATCGAGACCACCTTGTACTTCCCCCTAGACTTAGCTTCTTGCTAATTAGACTCCACAATCGACATCAAAATACCCAAATGCACCATACCGACTCCCTAAAGTATCTAAGTGCGGTCTCATAATTGGAGTATCGATCAATGGACAAATGGACTCATCATCAGCCTTTATCTGAACACAAGACTATCTTCCTATGTTTCCTTTCCTCTCATTCCGTTCATTTGTAGCCGATTTCTCCCTACTTACCTAGGGTATCATTTTATTTTTTTATTGACTGCTCAGCCAATTTTTCCCTACTTACCTAGGATATCATTTTATTTTTTTATTAGTTGTCCAACCAGATATCTCCCTACTTACCTAGGGTATCATTTTATTATTATTTTTAAACTGGTTGGTTCTTTAGCAACTCAAAGAATGAAAGCATAAGTGGCTTCATTGGAAAAATTTGTTTTGATCCTTAACCAAATTTTGTATTGCTTCAACTTTTTTTTATAGTTACTTTAGAATATTAAAACATTCGAATACTTGAGAGGGGAACCATACTCACACAGATAAGTCTTTTAATATTGAAGAGATGAATCCGATCCAATGCATACCAAGCCCCTTGACAAGAAAATTAAGTCAAGCTAAGGTTGAAAATGGGCATAGATTCTTCGAATACCTGAGAATTTATATGTGTCATTGAGAAGATGCTTTGTCTCTAGGTTTTTCAAAAGTCAATCGATTCCTGACAAACAATCATTGATGGTACTTAAGTCATGTTATGCAACAATCCTCAAAAATCATGGTTCTAAGCAATCGGTTATAGGCATCAAAAAGTCAACAAGTAATCAAGAAGTGCATTAGTAACAACAAAAATCCTTCCCCAGACTTATTTTACTCCATCCTGGTTTAAGAACAAGATTGAAAGAGTGTTTCGTATAAAATGAACAAAAATCAGATGTATCGAAAGAAGGGAAGAAAAATGGTGAACATGTACCCTTGATCGCTCGATCTCTATCTGTGAGCGATTGATCAAGCAAGCTGTAGAATAAGCTTGGGTCGATCAACAAGTCGAGCACATGAAGCTTGGTCCCTCTGATCGATCGATCCGTAGGTCACGGTCGATCGCACGGTCGTGCGCACACCTATTTCTTCCATGATCGATCGATCGTGTGTCTGATCGATCGATTGATCATTGTTTTTCTGAAATGGAACAAAAAGAAAACAACAAAATAAGAACCAAATGATGCAAAACGAAAACTGAAAACTTACCAGTGGCTTGCCTCCCACTCAGCGCTTGTTTAAAGTCATTAGCTTGACTTGAAATTCCTTAGTTCAATGGAAGATCATTCAAAGGTATGGAAGTTTCATTGGCAATGTCCATATTGGCAAAGTAATGCTTCAAACGTTGGCCATTTACAACAAACTCTCCTCCCTTTTTGTCGAACAATACTACAGCTCCATATGGACGTACTTCCTTGATGGTGAAAGGACCTGACCACCTTGACCTAAGCTTTCCAAGAAAAAGTTTCAAACGAGAGTTAAACAAAAGTACCAAATCATTAGGAGAAAAACTCTTATTAAGGATAAGTTTGTCATGTTCTGCCTTAGTATGTTCCTTGTAGATTCTCATGTTATCATAGTCTAAGTGTCTGATTTCTTCTAACTTATTCAACTGCAAGGTTCTTCGTTCAGCTGTCGGTTTGATATCATAGTTCAAATGTTTGATAGCTCAATCTGCCTTGTACTCGAGCTCAACAGGAAGGTGACAAGACTTCCCATAGACCAGATGGAATGGGGTTGTGCCCAATGGAGTCTTGTAAGCTGTCCTATATGTCCAGAGAGCTTCATCGAGTTTCGAAGACCAATCATTTCTTGTCAAACAAACAGTTCTCTGCAGTATGTTTTTGATTTGTCGGTTTGAAACTTCGACCTGTCCACTTGTCTAGGGATGATACGGTGTAGGTACTTTGTGATGAACCCCATACTTCTTTAGAAGACTATTGAAGGTCTTGTTAATGAAGTGAGAACCATCATCACTGATGAAAACTCATGGAATACCAAACCGAGGGAAAATAATGTGTTTGAACATCTTCAAAACAACCTTAGCATCATTCGTTGGGCTAGCCAGCGCCTCTACCCACTGGGAGACATAATCAACTACCACAAGTATGTACTGATTCCCTTTAGAATTAGGAAAAGGTCCCATGAAATCGACTCCCCAAACATCAAAGACTTCAACTTCGAGTATGAAGTTCGGAGGCATCTCATTCCTCTTGCTAATATTCCCTTGTCTTTGACATGAATCACACTTTGAGATAAAAGCATGAGCATCCTTGAACATAGTCGGCCATCAAAACCCAGCCTGTAGGATCTTCGAAACTGTCTTGAAGGTTGCAAAGTGTCCAGCATAAGAAGAACCATGAGAATAAAACAAGATCCCTGAAATATCATCCTCAGAGACACACCATCAAAAGATCCCATCAGCACACTGTTTGTAAAGATAAGGTGCATCTCAATAATAGTGTCTGATGTCACGAAGAAACCTCTTTTTCCTATAACCGTGAAACTCCAGAGGCTCAACGTCTGCAGTTAAATAGTTAGCAATCTCAACAAACCACAGTGTTCCTGGGACTCGCAGAATTGTAGAAGAGTGTCGATCTGGTCTCGACTTAGTGTGAATAGAGTAAACTTGTTCTTCTTGCAAACTATCATCCAAAGGGACACTGTCATCCACTCGAAGCCTTGACAAGTGATTAGCTACCCCATTTTCTATGCCTCGTTTGTCTCGGATTTCAAGATCAGACTCTTGAAGAAGAAGAACCCATCAAAGAAGTCTTGGTTTAGCATCCTTTTTGGAAAGTAGGTACTTCAGTGCTGCATGATCTGTGTGAACAATCACCTTAGAACCAATTAGATATGACATAAACTTTTCGAATGCAAAGACAATAGCTAACAATTCCTTCTCAGTTGTAGAATACTTCCTTTGAGCATCATCTAAAGTTCGACAAGCATAGTAAATAACATGCAGTTTCTTGTCTTTTCTCTGCCCCAAAACAGCACCAACTGCATAGTCACTTGCATTACAGATTATCTCAAAAGGCAAGTCCCAATCCGGAGGCTGCATAATCGGTGCAATCACTAAAACTCCTTTCAATATGAGGAAGAGTATTCCTAGTCCTTAGTGAAATCAAACTTGACATCCTTACAAAGCAATTGCGTCAAAGGTCTGGCCAACTTTGAGAAATTTTTAATGAATCGTCTATAGAACCCGACATGGCCTAGAAAACTCCTCACATCCTTCACTGTAGTTGGCGCTTTGAGGCTAGTCATTATCTCGACCTTGGCTTTGTCAACCTCAATATCATTCACAGATATCTTATGTCCTAAGACAATCCCATCTCTAACCATGAAGTGGAACTTTTCCCAATTAAGCACAAGGTATTTCTCTTCACATCGTTGAAGTACCCTGCAAAGATTAGAAAGATAACCAGCAAAAGAAGAACCATATATAGAAAAATTATCCATAAACACTTCCATAATATCCTCAATCATGTCAGTAAAAATGGACATCATGCATCTCTGAAAAAGTCACTGGTGCATTACACAAACTGAAAGGTATTCTGCGATAAGCAAAGGTGCCATAGGGACATGTGAATGTGGTCTTCTCCTGATCGTCTAGATGAATATGAATCTGAAAGAAACCTGAATAACCATCTAAAAAACAATAGTAAGAGTGATTTGCCAATCTTTCAAGCATTTTATCGATGAAGGGCATTGGAAAGTGATCCTTTATAGTCAAAGAATTCAAGTTCCTGAAATCGATACACATCCTATGCAGAGCCGGTCTGGCATTATCGAAGGCCCTACTCAAAATTAAATATTTTTTGTTCGATATATTCTCTAATAATAGCAACTGTTTTTATTTTTTGCATTTAATGCAAGCATAGAAGGATTTCGGCATATGAGGAAAGTTGTTGTTGTTGACGAGACCTTCTTGCTAAAAAAATTAAAAAAGGTACTCTTCTAACCGCCACGATGCAAAAAGGAAATTTCAATATATTTTATATAGTTTTTGTCGTTGTTGACACTAAGAATGATGAGTCTTGGGAATGATTTTTAATTCAAGTGAATCGTGTCATTCTGGATGATAAAGAGCTCGCAATTATTTCTGATAGGCATCCATCAATAGCGAAAGCTATTCTGAAAGTGTACCTTCTTTCTACTAGGAGAATTTGCATCTACCATCTGCGGAAAAAAAACTCTCCTAAAATTATGAGGTAGAGATGCTTTTAAGCTTGTTAAGAAAGCTGAATCTGCATATAGGTTACAAGAGTTCACAAGTGTCCCCAGATTTACTCGTCTAATCATATATAAGTACGATGGAAGTTCATCATATGTGCTCTTTGGATTACCCATTACTAACTCAAGTGGTCGCTATAAAGTATGATGAACCTTCTAATACTCTGTCTGTACACCACAATGAATAGAGAATTAATATAGAAATAAATCTACAACATACGAAATTAATATAGAAATAAACCTACAACACAAAAAATAAATCTAGAACATAAAACAAAATAAATCTACCACACACGAGTAGTTAACAAAAGAAAAACCTTCAGTCCGTATTGTTTATTCAAAGAGTTTGCTCCATGAATTGGTAAGATAGAAGGCCAAACATCACTTACAAACTCTTTCTATAGTCCTCTTAAAATATCCATAGTAGCTTGACGAGAGTGTATTGAACGCTTCCTAAGAGCATGTGTGTTGTCCGACATATGTTTAACTACAAAACAAAGATTATCTCCAACATTCGAAGCACGAACTCTCCACATTAACCAACCGCTAACTGAAACAAACTTCTTTCTAGTTCCAAGTACTTATGAGTGGATGAAAAAATCATGTTTTTAGGTGAAAGATTTTTCCAAACTCCTTCATCTTCATCATTACTTGGATTAATAGTTTTGTAATTTTCATCTTCAAAGCTTGTACTGCCTGGATCATCGCAATAATCAAATCTGCATCATCGTCTTCAAGATTTTCGTAAACATCAGATCTACCCATACCTCCATCTTTGGGTTGAGGTTGTGACCTGTGAACTTTCTCAGAATCTCAACACAGAGTCGCATTGTCTCTTTTTGAAATTGTTTCAAAAATCTATTCAATTATCTTGAACTACCAACAACAAATAGTGGAGTATCTTCAGGTAATTTTTTCAACAGGTCATTGGAGAACATACAACTCAATTTTACCTCATGCTCTAGTGTACTCAATCCAAAATCTTCATACACCATTCCAAGAAAATTGTCAAATTGTGTTTTTTGAGCGATTTAAAGTATTTTACAAACTTTCGATTTATCCACATAGGAAAACCATATGTTCTTCTCAAATCTCCAACTCCCAGACACTAAAAATATGATCCATTGAGGAATGATTACAAAGAAAAAAGGAACATTAAAGAAGAAATTTTGTGATTTCTTGACTTATTTGGAGATTTCATGATTTCTCTATTATTTGCAGGTGAAAGACAATACAGAGAAGAAGATGCAAGACTAATTAATTCAACAGCAAAATCATCGTTCATATTTCTAGGTTAGAAACATAGATAAATCTACGAGAAGTAAAAAAAATTTACAACATTAATATTCACATTTACACAGAAAAGTGTACTACCAAAAAAAAAATAACTCTACTATACTGAATATAAAATCTGCAAAAACAAATTTACCAATTTCAAAACAAATTTTCAACATATGGTAACAACTCTGCTAATTAAAAATAAATCTACGACTTGAATATAAATCTGCAACATTACAAAGTAAATGTGTAAAAAATAACTTTGTCAATTCGAAACAAATCTACGAACTGAAAATAAATATGCCAATAGAAATCAAATCTACAACACATAACGTAAAAATATGCATAAACGAGTCTGCCATATGAATTAAATCAGCGATAGGAAACAAAAATACCGATAATACAAAATCTACCAAAATAGATTAAACAAATTTACAAAACAGTAAAATTAATGTGCCAAAAACAAATCTATTACACCTTCAAAATAAATTTACAGAAAAATGTGACAGAAACAAAATAAATTGACATAAAACAAAACATATATGTCAAGAAATATAAAATCTGCTATATATGAGAGAAAAAATGTTCGCAAATTTATTTTTTTGGTGCTGCAGATATCATTAATGACATTTTTAGTTTTTTTTTAAGCAAGAAAAGGTAACATGGTATTTAAAAAACTTTCATAATTATGAAAATTGAATATTATTTTAATAATTTTATAATTTTCTAATACTATTTTTTTTCTTGTCAACAATTGGATCGACAAATCCCGATCAATAGCCTATCCCACACCCTAAAATCCCTTTTAATCCTACTAGTGTAGTGGGGAGGAATCGAACCCCGGTGCCCTGAGTCATTAGCTGAATCATCGTAACCACCAGACTAAGAGTAACTCGGCATTTTCTAATACTATTTTAGCTAATCATTTTTTATTGTCAACCTTATTCTATTAGGGAGATATGTCTCCTAGATACTCATAATTTAACTAGATGATGTCCCGTGCTATGCACGGGTTAAGTAATATTTGTTTATTTT
>OVBA01009260.1:0-10937 GCA_900406435.1 Lepidium aucheri | reverse complement strand
GTATGATTTGTTTTGAATTATGGCATATGCTTGTAGATGTGATAAACTATTTATTTTTTTAAGAACCCCAAGTGGAGTGAAGGTTCTACGATTGGAACCTCCAAAATATTAAAACCAAAACAAGAGTTCTTAACTTGTAATAAATCATTATTTTCATTAAAAAAATGTTTAGAACCCTTAATGGGGTTCTAATGGTTGGAGATGGTCTAAGTACTTCTATTAATAACTACAAGTATAACTGATCACTTTACTCGCTATACTTGGTTTTTTACACGTTCTCTAAATATTTTATTTGTGCTTTTTTATTGATCAGTAATAATAAATTACAGAATCCAAAAAAAAGCACTAGTTAAATATCTTGAATTACTATTGAGTTAGAGTTTATGTTGCCGTATACATATCTTATATACATTTTTTGTCTCTTTTTGATTTAAATAATTATATATATTTTTCAAAAACATTCATACTGAAAATCATACTTTTACATTTATATTAAATTATTTTATTTTTTTATTTAATTCTCATATTTTAACTTACTATGTTTGTTTTGAAGGAAATATAATTTTGGGGGAATTGCAAAAATACCCCTCACAGGAGGACATTTTCATTATTGCCTTCATTTTTTGGATATTTTCAAAAAATGACCCTCGTTATAGAAAAATGATCAATATACTCTTAGATTATTATTATTATTTTTTAAAATTTTTCAAACTTTTCCCGCCAAAAAGAAAAAAATTTCCAAATAAAAAAATTGCCAGCCAAAATTTTTTTCCCGCCAAAATTAATATTTTCCACCAATTTTTTTTCTCTCAAAATTTTTCTAAAAAAATCTTTATAAGAGAGTTTATAAAATATTTTATAATAGAACTTATAAAATTTATAAGGTTTTATAAGAGAGCTTATAAAATTTATAAGACTTTGTGATTGAGCTTATAAAATTTATAAGGTTTCATAAGAGAGCTTATAAAATTTATAAGACTTTATGATTGAGTTTATAAAATTTATAAGGATTTATTATAGACCTTATAAAAAATTATAAGGTGTTTACAAAAATTTATAAGCTGTTTATAAAGTTATTGTAAAGTTTTATAAACGAATTTAAAAAATTTTGGCGGGATATTTTTTGACGGGACAATATCTTTTTTCATAAATATTTTTTTTCCGGGAAAACATCATTTTGTGAAAAAAATTACAAAAAAATTTTATAAAAAAAATTGAGGATATTTTTGTCATTTTTATTAGTGAATGGTATTTTTGAAAAAATAAATTTCAAAGGGAATTTTAGCAAAGGGTACACTAAAAAGAGTATTTCTTAAAATTCCTCTGTAATTTTCTCTTAAGTTTTTAAATTATCCAAAAAGTATATATTAAAATATTTCTTTTTGATTTAGATCAGTTTTCTTTTAATTTCCTTTTATATTTTAACTTAATATGTTTATTTTGAAGAAAATATAATTTTTTTTTGAGTTTTAAAATTATCCAAAAATTAGATAAAAAATTTATTTTTATTTGTTTAATTTAATTTTATTTTCATATATTTAATTTTTAGTGACATGAAAATAAATAGATATCTTTCATAGCTATCATAATATTTAATAATTAATATTCCTATTTGAACATTATTTCCTCATCTATAAAGGAAACTTAAATAGTTTTCAATCCAACATAAATTAATTTGTTTTTATATTAATTTGTTTATTTTAATTTAATATATTTTTGTTTTGAATTAAATCTAAATTTCTTTTAATTTTTAAAATTTTCTGAAAGATTAGATAACAAAATATTTGATTTTTTTTTTGTTTACCTATTTGATTTTTTCTATTGATCTCCGTTGTTGTAAACTTTAAGTTAGGTTTGCGATCTTCTCTTCTTGCCATACGTAGATTAATGATTTCTGCGAGTAGAATTTTTAGTTTGTTTATTTGTTGAGAATTTTCACGTTTGTCGTTATTTTGCTCGATTGAAGTTACATGATGATATTTTAAGATTAGATGAATGTTGGATTAGACCATTCTTTAGATAAATCTTTGATTAGAACCTTCCTTTCATTTTCTAAACTAGAACAAACTTGAATAACACTTATTTCTTTATAAGGACTTTAAAGTTTTGAGAGAATATTTTTCATTACATGTTATCTTCTTCTTCTTAGTTTATTATTTTGTTACGAACAAACATCTCCATTATAAACTGTAAGCTAGGTTTGTAATCTTCTTTTCTTTCCAAATGTAGATTCGTGATTTCTACGAGCTAGAGTTGGTAAGTGTCCATTTGTTGTGAATTTTTACAGTCTTCATGGTTTCGTTCGATTGAAATCACACAGCGATGTTTTAGGGTTAAATGAGTGCATGAATATATAATTCTTTCTATAAATTTTTGATTAGAATCTTCTTTTTGTTTTCAGAACTAGAACAAACTTGAATCACACTTATTTAGTAAAAAGGATTTTAGAGTTTTGGGGGAATGTTTTTGATGAATTGTGTACATGCCATCTTCTTCTTCTTAGTTCATTATTCAGTTACAAACAAACATCTCCATTGTAAACTATAAGTTTGCTTTGTGATCTTCTCTTTTTGATAGACATAAATTCGTGATTTATGCGAGCTGAAATAGGGAATATATCTATTTATTGTCCTTTATATAAAAAAAAATTAGACGGAGCACTTTAGCTTACTGGTATAGATAGTGCTGTCTTTAATCACCTAAGAGCATTTTTATTGGGGGTTTTCTGCACAAAAACCAAAAAAAACCAAATATAAATATTATTAAAATTAAGAACCAGTCTCTTGCAATGTCTTGATTAAGAACCGAGTTCAGCAACTATTTCGTGTGCTCCACTAAGGAGTTTATTGATGGGGATGGTGTAAGATCGAGTCCTTGTTAATCTTTAGGTGAAAGTAAAATATAAGTCCTAAGTGGGGCCGAGATGAGCTATTTTTCAAAATTCTTCCATGATACAATAATTATAAAGGTCAAGTCGTAGAATTGTTCTAAGTCCAATTAATAGTTCATTTTGAAACATAGTAACAATGTACCAATCCAGACAGTTTATTAGCTTGTATATAATAGTTTTGATGAGAGAAGACAAAAGAGTAATTATGATTTTTATTCTATTTTATTTTGGTATACGTTTTAGAAATTGAAATAATTATTATATTTTTGTGTGGAAAAATTAAATAAATAACAGGCTTTAAAAAACTAATTAAGAAAGTAGCCTATCGGGAAATTAAGTAAATAAAATTGGCGTACATAGGCATTTGTACCAAATTAATTTTGAGATAATGACCCATTTGCTTGTTTCCACACATTTAATGTTTTGTCTCTAGATTTATTAACCGTTAACAAACCTACTATGAAAGTAACACATCACTTACCTCAAATACATATTCCCTCCGTTTTAAATTAAATGTCATTCTAGGATTTTTCACACAATTTAAGAAATTGTTTAATTTGTCTATAATACCCTCATTAATTACATTAATTTACATTAATGCTAATTGTTTATATTGTTTTAAGCTGAGGTTATAATAGATATTTATTGGTTAAAATTACATTGAAAAATGAGAATGACACTTAATTTGAAACAAAAATTTAGTTCTAAAATGACACTTAATTTGAAACGGAGGGAGTATATTATTGGATAAAATAATAATTATTAGTTAAGTATTTACACCACATAATAAAATAATTAAAGCTTAAAAATTATAATACATATAAGATTCTTTGTTGAGAGTTAAAAACAATTGTATATTATCGGATATAGTAATAGCTAAATGATAAATAATGCTAACACACATAGTAATTCAAATTTAGTATCTCATCACACCCAAATCTTTGCATCGGATAATTATGGCAACGATCATGGTGGCTTAAATTAGTAGTTAACATATAAGTTAACTGATAGATAGATATCTATCAGATAAAATAATAGTTATCCGTTAAGTATTTCTATATTACCTGATAAATAAATATTTAGATGTTAATAATTTTGTATTACAGTTACACATCATACTTCCAACCCTCAAATTATTATCTGATAATCATATATTTGATTAGCGGATATGTTATGCGTTAATACATATATTATTTGTCTAACACATATATTAGCCGTTAATACATATATTATTTGTCTTGAGTGTTACCGAAGTCAAATAATGATGAGAACTATCAGTTATTAACTGTAATAAGTATAAAACTCTTTGTTGAAGGTTAAAGATAATTCTGTATTATCGGATATAGTAATAGTTAAATGATAAGCAATTATAACACATATAATAATTCAAATTTTGTGACCCTATCACACGCTTATCTCTGCGTAACGAACTTAAATAATGATAATAAATATCTTAAAAATTTAAATTAGTTATTAACGAATAAATTAACTGATAATTGGATAATTATTGGATAAAATAATAGTTATCATATAACTGAATAGTTATCAGATAGCTAACAGGTTAAGTGTTGAAACACCAAAAAGAAACCATGTTAAATTTTGTTGTTCTAATTCCGTCTAGTGCAATGTAATGCTCTAGCTGCACTTATGAGTTCTTTCTCACAAAGTATTATACAAACCCAATCTTGCTCACACGAGTTTTCATCTCGAATAACGTTTACATCAATAATTAAAAGAGAATAATACCAACAATGTCTTGCCAATCAGGAAGTTTTCTCTGGCACACATTATCAACAACAAAGATCAAATAAAGAAATCAAAAGTGGGTCATACGTGATATCCAATCATGAGGTTTTTTCGAGGACCTTTCCATTGTCCTCCATAGTCAATTACTCACTCTCATGAAAAAACTCAGTATTTATTAACACAAATTCATAGTTATGTGATAAACGTTGAATATCCAAAATCTAAAACAGATTTAGAGGTAGACCCTATCTCGTTTCATCAAATCTGCAATAACAAGAAGAGTGAATCGAATGTTCATTCAATTTCAACAAATCACCTAGAAATCTACAAATCAAAATTGACTCAATCAAATACATATATTTAAGAAATGAATAGGTGGTGAGATTGATGAATCGAACTTGATAATCAAAGTCGAAGAAGATAGATGTTTCTAGAGAAAATATGAGATTGTTGAGGAAAAGATAAAATGACTAAAAAATACTAAATAAATTTATTTAATAAATTATATTTTAGCTTTTAGTTTGGTGAAGTTATAGGCACAAAGTAAAGAGTTTTTGACACAATGACCTACAAATTTAGGCTTTTTACAAAACTAAATAACATAAACTTTTATGTTATTCGTTACAATTTCTCTTTCTTTTTATTAACCATTGATCATAATTTAAATCAATTATTTTTTTGGAATAACTATTTAAGATTGTGCCGAATATTTCTGGAATACATCAAAAACAACCCATTAGCTCTCAACTATTAGGTATGAAACTATATGGCACCAAAAAGACTTACTAGATCAGAGAGTGGGAACACTCACCAAGAACAATATTAGTGAATCAAAATGATGCATTTCTTGATATTACTTGTTTTTCTCATATTAGAATAGAATTGATTACATATATCGTAACAAAATCTCAAATATTTGTACTACTAGCTTTTCATGAATTTGTTAAAGGAAATTGAGATTCTCATTGGCCTTTCCTAGACTTGTCTGAAATCAATGAGAAAATGAGCTTTGACACAAACTCGTATGCGTAAACTTCACTATCTTAAGATATTTTCTTTGAAACAGTGATCAACTAAACAAGTCACTAAGGTTTTAGGATCCCGTTAGATGAAGTATGGTATCTTGCGCTACAAGAGACTTGTTTTAAACTAAAACTCTCTTTGGAAAATCTACTATCAGATTAAGTGGCGAAGCTCAAAAATTTATATATTGGGATCAAGACTAGCCCATAAAAAAAATTTTAGACATAAGCAAAAAAAAAACAAATTATGCCCATTAAACTAGACTTTATCCCTACAAAATTAAACAAATAAATGATGGTTAAAACTCAAACTTAGCGAACAAATTATTCTAATGTAAAAATTTGGAGTTATATTCTTTTAATTACATAATACACCAAACTTAAAGTAGGTTGATCTGTGAGGGTTCTCAAGTTCTCATAACATAATCCAATCCTTTAGGCAAATAACAAGTAAACTCACGAGCTGTGAACTTAAATATACGTAAAGTCCTCAACATAATCCAATCCTAGTGATACATGATCCGATGTACAAGATCTTCTTATGCACAGTGAGAAAATATAAACAAAGGCAAAATTTATGAATAGAACAAGAAACTACACATACAAGAGATTTGAAGAAATGACTTATGAATTTTGTACCTCAAATCTGGTTAAATCATTCATAAGACGACATCTGATAGTTAAAGATTTAACGAGTTTTGATCTGGATTTCATCCACTCAAAAGCTTCATTTGTAGCCACATTTCCCATAGACATGAAAATACCTGCCATAGTTGCATACGCTCTCACCTCCACCTCACCAACCTTCATTTACTCCTCAAAGCTAGGCACATGAGTTTCTTGTTCCCATTTTCTAGATCAATGTTGGCTTTCACAACTGCCTTGAATTGAGTGCGCATGCTCAAAATAATATAAGCAGTTATATACATAATTTTGTCCGCAACATAATCATACTTACAATTAAAAAGAGTTTGGTTGGTTACCATTTCTATTGTGGCATTTACTGTGTAAAATCTTTTTTTTACTTACCTATGTTCTCTTTCAAACTTTTTGAAAGTATCCAAGATAAACCAATTCGGGAAGCCATATAGAAGGAAACATATAGAAGCATCATGTCCTTTCCGATTACAATGAGTGCATAACCGATTCAGGTCACGTGATTTAGTAGTCACGGCTACTGCAGCTCGGACAAGCGGAGGAGACTGATCGGTGAGTGCAGAGAAACCAATAGCATTATTTGTGGATTCCTTTGAACGTAAGATAAGGAGGTTTTATTCATCATGTATACCTCGTGCATAAACCGAATTTAAGTTAGGTAAGGGCTCCTTATTGATGATTTGCGATTATATGGCGTGAAATCGAGAATCATCAAGTCCAAAAAGAAATTAATGAACTCGTGCTTCCTCTTTTACTTGTACAAGTTCAGTGGCTGCAGCACATGTACACAGCATAGGTGATTTGAGAGTTTGGAGCTCCTCTCAAATTTTTGATAACCGGCCATAATACTGGAGGACTGGTTGACCATCTTGCTTGCATTTAGTGATTGTATCTTCAAGTAGATGACAACGAACACTACTTTTGACTGAGAAACACAGCTAAGTTGGTTCTGTTACTTCCAAGCTCATTATCACCGAGCACATTTCTATTCAGAATCAACATGCCGACCTACTCACTAAAGCTTTGCATACACCAAAATTTGTTTACTTACTGTCCAAGTTAGGAATTCAAGATATCTCACTGCCAATTTGAATGTGTTTTGAGATAAACATGTAAATCTTCTGTATATTACAAATATTCCATATCTAATTGAGTTTTAGGTTAAGTTACTCTTGTATATATGTATACCTACTTTGTGAATGAATACAATCACTTTTTCTTGATATCTACAGGAAATGTTAGAAATCGATCTTAGTGGTTTTGTTGGTTTTCCTTTGAACTCTTTTATAACTATGTCTCTTCTGTTGGTCATGAATTCATTAAGATCCGAGTATTTCGGGTATGAAAGAACCGCATATATATATATATATATCGGTTTGGGTTCAGATCGGTTCACTAGGTTCCGGGTCGGTTTGAATCCATAATTTATATACTCATTTAGGAACCAAATACAATTTGGCTCGGTTTTGGTACAAGTTCTTGTTTGGGTTGAGTATAAATAACAAACAAAGTTTTACGTTTCCACAATATATTTGAGTATTTCATACCCAAAACATAATTATTTACTCTAAAATACCCAAGTACCCAAAAAAATAGCTAAATACTCTAATCTTTTTTGATAAATTAACCTAAACTATCATATATAATTAAATGTATTGGAGTCAATCGGAAATTCACTCGGGTATCTGTTTGGTACCGGGTATTACCTGACACCTATGGGTATAGTCGAAGAAGACCCATCATGTATTTTCCTTGGTTAACTCTATACCCATTTTGGGGTTAGTTTTGGTTTGGATTTTTGATTCCGGGAAATTTTCCCAAGCCTACGCCACATGTTGTTCCAAGTGTTAAATGGTATGGTGTTCAAGGTGACTTCTCTCGTTACATATTTACCATAATCTCTTACTTTCTACAATTATTTGTTTTCAAATAGGAAATTTAACACAAATGAGTATAATTCAAAAATTATGATATATGTTATGAATATATTGTGGATGGACATTATTGGTCTTCTAGACATTAGGCTCAATAGTATAGGGTTAACCCTAGTTTTGTATTCTTATATATATATATATATATGTAACTCTCTATTGGAATAAGATACAATTCTCATTCATTAGCACAAAACTCTAGCTATCTGAGCAAACTACGAACCCTAGTCGTCTGAGCAAACCACAAAATCCTAGCCGTCTGAGCAAACCCCAAAACCCTTGCCATTAGAGAAAACTTGTTTAACAGATCCGAAAAGTTTTTTCACAGATCCAGGTACATATATATTTTCATAATCATCAGATCTATCATTAGTTTCAATTTGTTATTCATCAAATTGAAAATCAGTTCATTTTTAAGTTCGTTTAACTTGATTCGTAATCTAATTTGATAAATGATTATGTTATCTTCTTATTTAATACGAGAATGATTTGCTATCATTGTTAGTTTAGATTATTCAAAAGTTTTGTTTTATATCATTTCCTTTTGAATTGATATGTTATTGTTGGAGATAAGCTTGAAGAGTAGCTTGTAGAGCAAGCTACCTAATCAAAAGAGGATTAGTTATTTAGGAGTTATCTAAATATAGTTTCTTATTGTGATTAGGATTAGGTTCCTATTGTGATTAGGATTAGGTCGGTCATAGAGCCTATAAATTAAGATGTTGAGTTGTGACATCTAATTGTGAGAATTACCATTGAGTTTATTGTTTTGGTTTTGAGAGAGTTTCCAAGGCAACAAAGAGAACAATTTCTAAATCGTTTTACTTTGATACTTTTCGAGTTTTATACTTGGTATCAGAGCTCCCAGGTTGTAAGAGGGATTTACATGAGTACTTGCGTAAGTTTTATAGCTGCGATCATAAGCATTGATTTGAAGCTAGGGTTTTGAAAGCTAAAATCATGAGTGAATTGGTTGAAACAAAGCCGAAGGAAGGAGGTGGAGGAGGTTCTTCTTCTTTGCAATGTCCTATGCTAACAAGCACGAATTACACTGTCTAGGAAATGAGAATGACGGTGTTACTCAAGCTGAACAAATCATGGACATGTATTGAGACCGGAGAGCAAGAAGGAGATAAAGATAACTTAGCTAAAGCTCTTTTATTTCAATCTATTCCGGAGTCATTGATTCTTCAAGTTGGAGAGCTCTCTACGTCCAAAGAGATTTGGGAAGCAATTAGGCCTAGACATGTTGGAGCTGAGAGGGTAAAAGAGGCTAGACTACAAACTTTAATGGCTGAATTTGAAAGAATGAAGATGAGAGAAACTGATACCATCAATGAGTATGTTGGTAAACTCTCAGAATTGTCTTCAAAATCTACAGCCCTTGGTCAAACGATTGATGAACCGAAACTTGTGAAGAAGTTTCTCAATACTTTACCACGAAAGAAGTACATTCATATTATAGCTGCTCTTGAACAAGTACTTGATCTCAACAAGAAATTTTTTGAAGATATTGTTGGAAGGTTGAAAACTTATGAAGAAAGGATTAGTGAGGATGAGCAACATGAAGATCAAGGAAAGCTTTTGTATGCTAATATGGAATCTTATGAAGAAGGTAGCTATGGACGTGGTAGAGGTAGAGGTCAAAGAGGTTGTTGACGTGGTAAAGGGAGAGGATATGGTCGAGGACATGATAGTGATCAAACAAAAAGGAAGGATTTATCACATGTCATATATATGTTTTCGATGTGATAAAAAGGGATATTATGCATCTAAATGTCCCGATAGGCTTCTTAAGCTACAAGAGGCTTATGAAAACAAAGAGGTTAAAGAAGAAACACAAGAGGCTGAAGACTTGTTTGTACATGAGGTAGTTTTTCTTAATGAGAAGAAAATCAATCCTAAGCTATACGATTCATCAAGTACTAGGGTTTGTATCTGGATAATGGTGCAAGCAATCATATGACAGGAAATAGAGATTATTTTGTGAAGGTTGATGAGAAGGTTACAGGAAAAGTGAGATTTGGAGATGAATCACGTATAGACATTAAGGGAAAAGGGACAATCCGATTTATTTGCAAAGATGGAGAAAAGAAGATGATGTCCAATTTCTACTACATACCCGATCTTAAGAGCAATATTATAAGTCTTGGTCAAGTAACTGAAATAGGTTGTGAAGTGAGGATGAAAGATAAAATTTTGAACCTATATGATCGAGAAGGACAGCTAATGATACAAGCAAAGAGGTCTCCAAATCGGCTTTACAAGATATCTTTGGAGGTTGATGTTAAGAAGTGTCTACAAGTTGAACAACTAAGTGATACATCTAAGTGGCATGCACGATTAGGACATGTTGGTCTTGATACAATTCAGAGAATGATGTCAAAAAAGATGGTGAAAGGAATATCAAACTTTTCGATTGATAAGAAAGAAGAAAAGTGTTCTTCATGCTTACTTAGAAAGCAAGCTAGGAAACCGTTTCCTAAAGCTACCAAATTTTGTGCATCTCAAGCTTTAGCACTTGTTCATGGAGATCTTGTTGGACCTATAACACCTCCTACACCAGCTTGGTATGCGTATATTTTCGTGTTGATAGATGATCATTCACGTTATATGTGGACCATACTTCTACGAGAAAATAGTGAAGCTTTTGACAAGTTTAAGTTGTTCAAACTTACGATTGAAAAAGAG
>OVBA01009259.1:0-10937 GCA_900406435.1 Lepidium aucheri | reverse complement strand
TCGGTCGGTTACTTCACGATCCCACCATGCAAGGGCTGACTTCGTGAGTGGCGCTGCAGCGAAGGCTACCTTCTTCCGACTAGGGTACTCATAGCATTCGTATATGTTTTCTAGAAGTCGCTCCCAATCTAGGTAAGCCTCCGGGTTGATGCGTCCAGCAAATATAGGCGCGGTGAGTTTTGGGTCCACGTGCCGAGCTGCTGCATCCGTGTCGCGGTGATGTGGCCAGTCCAGATGGCGCTCGTGACGTGGCCAGTCCAGATCGCGCTCATGACGCGGCCAGTCCGGATCGCGCTCATGACAAGCATTCGCTCTGGGTCTTCTCCTTTTTTCTTCCTCGTACTCCAGATATTGGTGCCGATTTGGTGGGTGAGGTCGTGGTTGAGCGTGTAGTGGGTTATGTGGTAAGGGTTGTTCGTCAGAATCATATTCCATATGCTCATCTTCTTCATGCCATGGTGATCCATTTGGTGATGGATTAGTTTCCGGAGTCCGCGAGGTGCTCTGGTTGGACGGTGCGTGTGTAGTGGGTGGTGGCGAGCGCTCCAGATTGTCCATGCGGGCTGCAAGCGTTGTGAGTTGCGCTTGAATGTTGATGAGGGTATTGGTAAAACCAACCAACCTATCCACGGTCTCGTTTTGCTCCAACATTGTTCCTCGTACACAAGAAGAGAAAACAAATGTAACCATTAATTACCTTTTGTTGGAACCAGTATTAGAGGCAACAAAATTAATTCTCACAAGATTGAATCCGAAAATTTAATTTGCTTGATTCTAATCACGCTAATCAAAGGTAAGATTCAGATTAATGACCGAAAATTTTAAATTAAAAGCAAGAGATTGTAACACAATTTCACGTAAATGCTAACTGAGAATTATATGGAAAGAAATTAAAATGCAACGATTTTCTTTCTTTTTTTTTCTTTTTTTTTTGAATTTGAGACTAACAAGATAAAAATAAGAACTCAGACTTAAACAAAGAAATTAAAATGAAATGATCAAAACGAAGGAAATTAAAAGATAAAAGATATTGGCCACGATACAGATTTACCGGTTGAACCTTTTGGCTCTGATACAAAAATGATGTGCGCCTCGTGGTGGGTTTGGAACTGAGAAGATCACAAGAAGACCTCATAGGATCGATCCTTGTGACTTGTTGATGATAGAACCGGTGGAGAAGACTTCAAGAGTCGATCCTTAATCGGTTGATGGATGATATGGAAATGGTCGAATGAGAACCACAAAGGAGGGTGATGATTCCTTTGATAATCTCAGTCCGATCAAGCTTGTACTCCTCACAAGGCTTGATCTTTGCTCTTTCTCTCGAATCCTCAAAGAGATAAAGACGGCAAAAGGGGTCTTCTTTGTAAGAAAAATGTTAAGCTTTATTGATACTTTGTTAAAATTACAAAACCGTAAGGAGCTTTATAGATAGCTCGTCGGTGGTGCCTTTAATGGGCGGAAAATGGAGCTGATTAAGCTCTACAATTATGCAAATTAAATCTCTAAATGAAACTTGAATGGCGCAGCATTCATGATGCAACATACGAAAATTAAACACACGCTAAAATACAATCAAACATAATAAATCCTCATGCGTTTTCTAAACTTGGTAAGTCTTCATGTTCCGCGTGATTTTTTTGCGCGAGCTTACTTGTTGGCACGAGCTGCGAGCTAATTGTTGGGGCGAGCTGCGAGCTACTTGTTGGTGCGAGCTTATTTGCTTGGTTGGTTGTTGAACTAATGGCAGCTCGCTTGTATGCTCCGGTGAGTGCTTGGTCAGTCTCTAAGGCTGATGTAATGATTCCAAGCAGCTTGCTAACTCTGTGGTTGAACTTGTCTCTTAATGTGCTTGTCTTGCATCTCGTACTTGGTCCATCATGCATGCTCGGGATATCCGTAGTTTCAAGTAACAAGGTGTTGTTGTCGATGACCTCATCATTATGGGTCCTTGGTGGCCATGTTCCTCCTTCTTGGAGGACCTTGGGGTGGTCTTCGACCTTGTTTTGATGACTTTGGCCTTGACTATCCTCCTTTTCTTCTTCTTGGACTTAAAGGTATTCAGCCTCTTCGGCGTCATCCTCATGTCTCCTTCATATAGTCTAATACCTTCCCCCAAGTTTGGTCGTCGAGATGCTCAAGGCCAAAGGCCCAAGGACCAAAGGCCAAGCTTGCCAACCGAAAAACTACCTGATTAAAAACCCTAGAGAGAAAACCACGTGGGACAAAACTCTACTAGGGGAAAAAGAGTATAGCTCATCAGTGGTCTGATGATGCTTGACCCCGGTTTTTGAAAATTTCATTTGAACCGGCCCCTTCTTCTTCCAAGTGATTTCTTTCTTTAGTCCTCTTGACTTTGTTTCCCTTCTTATGGTCCTCTTGTTTTATCTAGTGCTGCTTGTGAGAATATCCACACATTGCTCCTTCTCTTTTGAACCTTCATCATGAGATTAAAAGAGAAATTTTAAAGTATGTGTTGTGGGGGTTTAAGAAACACTTAAATGAGGATTTAGAAAAAACCAAATCAGAGGATACAAAGTATAAGATATGGACTTAAGTATTTTAAAAAATTAAAATTTGGAAAGGTTTAGAGTTTAGCCTTTTTGTAGATCTTTGAAGAGTTTTGACAATTTTGGAGCATATTTTCACACGCTTTTGGTATGGATTCAAACCCTTCCACCAACTAGCATCTCCACTTTGACCATCCACCTTAGTCACCTACGGATCCACTCTCTTTAGGTCAGCCTTTTTTTGTCTGCTTCTTCAAGTCCTTCCGAGTTGAGATAGGTTGGACAAGTGAAGTCCAAATCTTGGTGGCCCTCTTGATCAAATACCACGCTCTATGTTGCGCCTTATTCTAGCTTCATTTGAAGCCTTTTTAGTGTTTGAATTCAGCCACGAACTGACCTCCAACCAGCCTGAATTGCTGCACGACTCGCCACTTCTTCTTTGAGGTAATAAGCGAGCTTTCTCACCATTTTAAACTCGGACCTGTTTTAGACTTTAACACATTCTTAAAACAAGAGATGGTGAGAGATTAGAGTATAAGTAACAGAGAATAAAAGAGAATAAGTAACCAAGAGAATATAGAATAGAGAGAATAGAGTATGAGCGGAAGAATGGAGAATCGGAGAATAAGAGATTTTTGCTCAAGAGTGCATGTGGACAGAGAATTTCTCTCCGTTTTCTTGAGTTTTGTGGAGGCATTAGCTGCCAAATGCCAAGACAAGAACAACTTAAAACAACAAGAACTTGGTCCTTTAATGGCTGGTCTAAATTATGGACCAATGGACAATTGATTTATCCATGGTGACAAGAATGAACTCACGAAAATTCATGAGTTTTGTGGGAGCATTGGCTCCTAAATACCTAGCCAAGAACACCTTAGACCAACAAGAACTTGGTGTTTAATTGCTGGAACAAAGTACGGACCGATGGACAATTGTTTTATCCACCGGTTAAAGATTTGAAATTTGAACTCACGGAATAACCAATGGACAATAGTTTTCACGTGAATTTTAATTAAAAAGGGCCACAAAATAATATAAAAAATAGTGCTTTCCATGGTTAAAAAACACATTTCAACAACCTCACAAAATAATCCATTTTCAACGATTTTCATGAGCCTTTTAAAACTTAAAAAGAAAAGACAATTAGCCTAAGACCTTCTCCGTTTGAGATAAGCTAATATCCATTAACAGAGCTTAGAGGTAAAGTCATTAGAAGTAAAACCAATAACTTCATTCTTATCCTCTTCTTTTGATTCATTGGACAAGATGAAGAAAACAAAAAGCGAAAACAAAAAGCGAAAACAAAATGACACTCGAGTTTTGAGGGGAACCAAGCATCTTGTGCTCTGATACCATGTTGGTTTTTATGAGATAAAACTCAACATAAACCGTGGCGACTTCACTTGGTGAAGGAAACCACTTAGCCCAATAAACGGACTCGATCTCAAGGGTGAAGAAACACCACTTGTGGTTGAATCTACACAAGCAAGACTTGATAAATCCATGACTATTATGGAATAGCTCGGCCTTTGCAAGAAGAGAGAGTCTAGGTTGGAACTAGTACAAGCAAAGCATCACAACACTTATGGAGTTTGTGTGCTAAGGAACTCTTGGGTTTAAGAACCATTTGATATGATAATGGACCAGCATCATGAACCAGCACAAGAGGAGGACTTGGAGTTTGAACCAGAGGAAGCGCAACAAACATTGGAGCTGCCAAATGGTCCTATTACTCGAGCTAAATCTAAGGAACTTAAGAAGGCTGTTAGCACATTGCTACTACAATCCAAAAGCAACCTTAGTCTTAGGGCTTATCCGATCTCATTGGTTGTGATTCAAGCCAACTAAGGGTTGTCAATGGGAGGTGTGTGTTCTTGCACTCTTTTCCTTGTTGCTAGTTTTGTCCCATTGAGTTTTCTAGCTCAAGGTTTTTAATGAGGCTTGTCAAAACACACTCTACACTACAACCTCATTGACAACATGCTTTTAGTAAGTTTTATACAATGCCTTATAAAAGCTAATAAAAACCTGGTGAAGAAAAGAAGAGGAAGAGTTTATGTCCAAGTCACGAGAAGGAGTCAAAGTACTTAATTACATTTTTAAATGGGTCAAAGCCTTCATTGCACCGCCCATTATTTATGGCACCGCCCATTCTTAAATGTATCGTCCGTTTTCGTGGCTATATAAGCTATTTTACTCAGAATGTAATCATCATCAAACTTTCTTCGTATTTTTCTAATAAAATTCACGGGTTTGATCAAAGCTTGCTATTTCTTTGGTGTTNCAGAGTACTAGTGAGGTACAGAAGACTAAGAGATTTCCATCTCTCTTGGTAGTTCTATTCGATCCATCTTCTATTCATCATTCATCCACTTTTCGACCCTTCGACTTCCAACCATTCCGCTGCAATTCGTACAAATCCGCCATTGATATTAAACAGAAAAGCTTGCAACTTTTAAGGATCTCTTACATAAAGCTCCGATCTTTAGGTGGTTCTAGCTTAAAGGTGTCAACTTTAAGCCATCTTTTGAAGGAAAAGCCTCACTTGTCTCAAAAGTGCAAGCAAGTTCCATACAAATCCGCCATTGTTGCACAAGGAAGAAGCTTGCAACTTCTGAGTATCATCTACTTAAAGCTTCAAGCTTTCAGTGTTTCTAGCTTAAAGGTACCTCCTTTAAGTCATTTTATGAAGAAAAACTTCACCTTTCTCAAGTTCATGCAAAAAGCTCGGACCTTTCTCAAGTTTTCATCTGCCAAAGGCTCAAGATGGAAACAAATAACCATGTTCAAGTTCCGGTGACTCTCAAAAGCGTTGAATCAGAAGTTATTGATCTTGTCAAGGCGATCCTAAAGTAGAGCAAACCTCCAGGCTTGGAAGATATCCGCAACCTGATTCAAGAGGAGCTAGGTTCAACCGGTTTGGTTGAAAGGAAAAAACATCTCTTGGAAAAAGGAAGCTCAGAGTTCTGAAAACCAAGGGTAGCAAGAGAGCCTCTTGTGATTACTGTAGGAAGAAGGGGCACATTAAGGAGGAGTGTTGGAGGTTACATCTGCATCTCAATCCCAAAGATACTCCTTGGGTTAGTACGTCTCAAGAAGCTTTGAAGAATAAGACTTCAACGCTGACGACTTCTCCAAAAAACTCCAGGACAATGAAAGCTAAGATCTCGGCTTTCCATGGAGAGGCGTCCAAAGGAGCCAAGCTTTATGCCCTAATCAAAACTCTTGAGTCCTTAAGGGACTCCAATATCGCCCTCTACTCTCATAATCTCCTTAAACCAATTGTTGTTGATTTGGGAGCTTCTCATCATATGATTAGTGACTCGGATCTTATAAGCAACATAAAATCTGCCATAGGTAGTGTTGTGATTGCTAATGGTCATAGGGTTAAGGTTAGTGGAGTAGGGAATTTAGACCTATTTGACAAGAAGACTATGGCTTTTCTTTTACCGGAGTTAACTTCCAACTTACTATCGGTTATGAGAGCTACTAATGATCTTCAATGTTATATTCGGTTTGGTCCTAATGATGTTGAGTTTCAGGACATTAAGACCGGAAGCATACTTGGAAGAAGAGTGGTCAAGGATGGACTCTATGTTCTCGAAGACCCTAGTTATTGGGCTGATGCAACTTGACATAATCATGCGGCCTTGTCAGTTGTACGGACATACTGCACACACCTGTACGGTACATGTTCTCTAAATGTTATATTCGGTTTGTTCAAGCTGCTTGGATTTAAAAGTTCTCTACTACTTGTCACCCACAAACTGATGGTCAAACTGAGGTAGTTAATAGAACATTGTCAACTCTCCTTAGGGCTCTAGTTAGAAGGAACATTAAAACTTGGGAAGATTGTTTGCCGCATGTTGAATTTGCATATAACCTTTCTGTGCATTCAGCTTTTAAGTTTTCGCCTTTAAAAATTGTTTATGGGTTCAATCCCATCTCTCCTTTGGATCTAATGCCTTTACCTTTGAGTGAGAGATTAAGTGTGGATGGACAAAACAAGGCAGAATATGTTAAGAAGATCCACGAAAAGGCAAGAGCAAACATTGAAGAAAGGAGAAACAAATATGCGGAACAAGCCAATTAAAGTCGTAAGGAACTAAGTTTCAAAGAAGGAGATTCAGTGTGGATATATCTAAGAAAAGACCGGTTTCCAAATGAAAGAAAATCGAAGTTGATGCCAAGACTGGACGGTCCTTTCAAGATCATCAAGAAGATCAACGACAATGCCTATCAAATCGATCTTGAAGGTAAGTATACCGTGAGTAATAGTTTCAATGTTGCTGAATTGGTCCCTTTTGTTTCAGATGATGCGGATTTGAGGTTAAATCATTTTCAAGAGGGAGGGTATAATATGATAACGGAGCAGCAACATGAACCAGCAGAAGAGAAGGACTTGGAGCTTGAACCAGAGGAAGCGCAACAAGCATTGGAGCTACCAAATGGTCCTATTACTCGAGCTAAAGCTAAGGAACTTAAGAAGGCTGTTAGCACATTGCTACTACAAGCCAAAAGCAACCTTAGTCTTATGGCTTATCCGACCACATTGGTTGTGATTCAAGCCGACTAAGTGTTGTCAATGGGAGGTGTGTGTTCTTGCACTCTTTTCCTTGTTGCTAGTTTTGTCCCATTGGGTTTTCTAGCTCAAGGTTTTCAATGAGGCTTGTCAGCACACACTCTACACTACAACCTCATTGACAACGTGCTTTTAGTATGTTTTATACAAGCCTTTATAAAAGATTATCAAAACCCGGTGAAGAAATAAAGAGGAAGAGTTGTTGTCCAAGTCACGAGAAGGGGTCAAAGTACTTAATTAAAATTTTAATTGGGTCAAAGCCTTCATTGCACCGCCCATTATTTATGGCACAGCCCTTTCTTAAATGTATTGCCCATTGTCGTGGCTATATAAGCTCTTGTACTCAGAATCTAATCTTCATCAAACTTTTTTCTTATTTTTCTAATAAAATTCACGGGTTTGATCAAAGCTTGCTAGTTCTTGAAGGAAAGTTCGCGGAAGCTATTTAGTGATCAAAGAGAGAGAGAGAGGACAGAGAGAGAGAACAGAGAGAAAACAGAAGAAGTTTATTTTTCATTCCATGAGCTGCTAGGTTACATCAGTTTACATATTTATTGTCTAGTTTTACATCAAAGGAAGTGACCAGATACAATGAACCTACAAGATAAGGCACCACGTGGCCTTGTTGTCCATAAAGGTAAAGCACCTCTCCGCAATGGTCATATTGCGGATAAGGTTTATCTTTTGGCGGCTTCTTTAACTTGAGTCCTCCAACGGTCATCTCCAATGATGGGCCTCTGACTTCTAATTATTGGGCTGATGCAACTTGACATAATCATGCGGCCTTGTCAGTTGCACGAACATACTGCACACACACCTGCACGGACATGTACTGACAGCTGCATGATTTCTTCTTGGATAGGTCATCCGGTCTCTTGGATGGGTGTGGGTGTGACCGGATGAGGTACTTGACTAATACTCCCCCTCAAACTAAGCCGTAAGGATGAAGGCTTAGTTTGGAAAACCCGAATCCTACACCTCATTAGAAACCTCAACCATACAAGCTCATCTGTAAGTCTTCTTATGGCTCTATATTCGGCCTCCGCGCTTGAGCAGGCCGCCACATTCTGCTTCTTTGTCTTCCAAGTCACAAGGTTCCCGCCAATAAAGGTGCAATAACCTATTGTTGATTTTCTGTCATTCCTATCTCCCGCCTAATCTGCGTCGCAATATCCCGAGATCACTGAGCTTTCATGTCTTCCCATCCATACACCTTGTATTGATCAAGACCCATTCAGGGATTTGTGGGGTTTGTACAAAGTTTGCACACCCAGAAATTATAAAGGATTTTATGGGGTTTGTACAAACTTTGCACAATACCAAAAGTGATCAAGGAAAGGATCTAAGCATCTACAAACAACAAAATAGTTTTATAAGTTTTGCACAAAATATGTACACCCGGGAATTATCAAACCCCAGGTTTACATCCAAATCCATTCTGTTCACACATAAATCTATCTAGAAGTCAATCCAACCGTTGGAGCATCTCCATTTCAGTTAAAGAATCTGACCGTTGGGAGTGAAAGAAGACTTTTGACTCTCTCCTTCTTTTCGTCAAGACCGAGACAAGTGTGAGGTCGCTTTCTCCTTTCTCCCATCCCAAAACCTACACGCTCCTCTCTTCAGTTTTGATGGTTGGATTTAGTTCAGATTAATTGTATTTGAAAGCCTATAAATGGGCATCTTCTTCTTGTAGAATTCACACAGAAAATCCATTTAATTCAAATCATTTCATCATCTCTCTCGTCTCTCTTTCTCTCTTTCATTTCCGCAAAACTCTGCACAATTGTGTTCAGATTTTCACCAATATCTCTTCTTTAATCTCAAATTCTAACATGGTATCACATCATTAAGCTCCTGTCATGAATCTTTACATCTAATCTTCCAATCTTCAATCTCTATTCTCTTATTCTCTGATTCTCTCTCCTAAAATCTCTCACTTCTACTAGCTTACTCTAAGTTCTTCTTATGCTTTCTCTCCTGAAAATCTCTATGGATCCCAAAACAATGGCGATTCTTGTGGTCCTTAAAGAACCAAACTATGTTTTGTGGTCAAGATCCGCAAAAATGGTCATATGTAGCCGAGGCTTGTGGAGCCATGTGGTATCTCCTCCTCCTCCACATGATGAAAAGGCTGAAAGAAGCAAGTCAACTGCACTTGTTGAAGATGGGAAATGGTACAGAGAAGACCAAATGGTCTTGGACATTCTCACTTCCTCTCTTGAGTCACACATTCAAGCTTCTTACGCATTCTGTGATACCACAAAATAGTTGTGGGACACTTTTCAGAAAGTGTTTGGAAACATCACCAACAATACTCGGGTTTTTGAAATCAAGAAAGAGCTATGGAACCTTACCCAAGAAGACATGGAGTTCAATGACTTCTAAGGCAAAAGGGCAGCACTTTGGGCGGAGCTTGACATCTTGCAACCAACCACCACGGAACTTGTGACTCTCAATGAAAGAAGAGAACAAGACAAGGTGTTTGGATTACTTGCAGGTCTCACTCCTATTTACAATGACCTCATCAAGCACATTCTAAGGGCAGATAAGTTTCCCACTGTGGATGAGGCATGTGCTCAAATCCAAAAGGAGCAAGGAAATCTTGGTTTGGTTGGTGGTAGGAAGGAGCTTCCCACAGCTAACAAGGCATTCTACAAGAAGGATGATGACAAGAAGAGGCCAATGTGTGACCATTGCAAGAAGCTGGGTGACACTAAGGACAAGTGTTTGTGCTTCATCCTCATCTCAAACCCGCCAAGTTCAAGGATGCAAAGGCCAACCAAGCCTATGATGCAGAAGAAGAACAACCTCAAGCAAGTTCTTCTCACCAAAGAAACAATGATGGAGCTAAGGAAGATGGAACTGCCATGGCATCATCGGTAGGTGATATGGCGAAGAAATCTGACTTGGATGCTCTCATGAACGTTGTCCTATCTCTCAAANAAGGAATCCGGTATGACTTTCTTTACTCATAAACCTTCTAAGGACTTAGTTGTGGATTCGGGTGCTTCTCACCATATGATAAGAAATCCGGATTTGCTAACTAGTATAGAACCTACTTTAGGTAATGTGGTAGTAGCAAGTGGTGATAAGATTCCTATAAAAGGCATAGGTAGTTTGAATATATTTGAGAAGCAATCCAAGGCATTCTACATGCAAAAATTCACCTCTAATTTGCTATCCGTTAAGCGTACCACCTCAGATTTGAACTGTTATGCTATTTTAGGCCTTATGATGTTTGGTTTCAGGATATTGAGAGTGGAAAGCTAATTGGCAAAGCAGGAACCAAAGATGATCTCTATGTGCTTGAGGATTCTCCATCAAATGCTCCTATCTTTTCATTATTTAGCTATAATGTTGCTAGTAGTTTAAATTCTATTTGACATGCTAGATTAGGACATCCTCACTCTCGTGCCTTAGGATTATTGTTGCCTAATGTTTCGTTTGATCATTTGAGTTGTGAAGCTTGTATCTTGGGTTAACATTGCAAGAATGTTTTTCCTAAATCTAGTAATATCTATGATAAATGTTTTGATTTGATAGATTCTGATGTTTGGACTTCACAATGTGCATTTAGAGATAATCTCAAGTACTTTGTGACCTTTATTGATGAAAAATTGAAATATACTTGGATTACTCTCTTACCATTGAAAGATAGAGTATATGATGCATTTGTGAATTTCCAAAACTATGTAACCAATCAATTCAATGCTAAAATAAAGGTACTAAGATCGGACAATGGAGGAGAGTATACAAGCCACAAATTTAAAGATCACCTAGGAAAACATGGGATTTTGCATCAAACTAGCTGTCCTTACACACCCCAACAAAATGGAGTGGCA
>OVBA01009258.1:0-10938 GCA_900406435.1 Lepidium aucheri | reverse complement strand
AGACGGACACAAAAACAACCTAAAATAGTGCTCTAAAACCATTAAAAATCATACTCATCACAGACCTCCCATGATGACATTGACATCTATTCTTGGAGATCCCGACTCAGTAACCTCTACTTTGTTCCTTATGCGTTTTGGTTTTTCTGTCACAGTATTTACCTGAATTGTCGCTTTGTTGGATGCATCACATAGCTTAGCTTCTTTTCGCTTCTACATTCTGATTCTCAGAAACTCTAAACATTTCTGCAAGTAGCTCTTGTATCTGTTTGTATTTTGAAGTCAGGTGATCGGCTCGGTTGTGGAATGCATAATACTTGTTTCAGTTATAAGTATTGTTCCACGATTATTTGCGAGCTAGGTTGCTAACTTCTCTGACTTGAAAAGATATAGAGGTATTTTTCCTTCCTTTATTGTGATACTGTATCGTCTCTCCGTACTCCTCTCTTGGCCCCTTTCCCCCAGATTCGTGTTGAGTTTTATGAGTCTTTGCGAGGATTTATTTTTCCTTGATGTACTCAGCGTATCTTGTTGCTCTGCAAAGAGCATCCTAGACTGTAGTTGACCAATTTATGAAGAGGTCTCTCTGTAACGCCTCGTCGCTAATCATCCGAGTTCTCAAAGCTTCAATTTCCATGTCATCACTGACTTTAGCTTTGGTCGTTATTTTTCAAAAGCGCCCGAGATACGAATATTGTGTACTATTTCATGAACAAGTTGGCCAATTGATTGAACCCTTCAATTGACCTTGTTGGCAGTCTTGTGAAACACACTAACGCGTCTCTTGTCAATGTTGAGTGCACTCATAAACTCCAACGGATCTGTCATCCCTTCATATGAAGGACAGCGTAATCTTTGTCCACGGTTTACCGAGATCCTCCTTAGTCTAAGTGAGAATGAAAACTTGCAAGCTTGGGCCAAGAACCACCGAATCTCTGGTGCCGAGCTGGTCGCCTAGTGGAATTGCGACCTTATCTCATCCGTCATTCAGAAGACAGTCACGACATCCAACATCAGTGGCTTTTGCTGTATGGGGATGTTCTGCGCAGAGGTCTGACTTTGTCTTGGAACATTGGTCAGCTGTGAACTCGGCGTATTCCTTAACAAATTCCTCTGCACACTAGCGAGTACTTCCTCGTTTGGCTTGCTGGCTTGTCCTGGTAGCAGGCTGGTTTTACTCATCATGGCCCTTGCTTCGATCTGTTGAAAGTGTTTGGCATTACTTTGATCTGCTGCTTCTTGTAGCTCTAACATTTTTTGCACCATAGTCTCGAGCAATGGCGGCTTAGGGGGTGGTCCGGGGAGTTCTGTGACTCCTAGAAATTCTTCTCGGTTGTCTTCCGAGGTCTGAACAGAGTTCAGAGTTGAGCTGTGGGTCGGGTCTGCTTGTTCTTGATGTAGATCAACAACTTCTCTCGTGGTGAGAAAACAGTAACATCGTCTCCTGACATTGATGTGATTGGAAATCTCTGTATTTATTTTGCGTTAAGAAATACTTTGATGTCTTTCCCACAGACGGTGTTAATTGTTCGAGCAGGATTAAGCACAGTCTTTCTAAATCAAGCTTGGGTTTTATAGAGGAAATACGGGTAATGATTTTAATCAATTCAATGAGTAAGTAGATTGTGCAATGTGAATGAATGTCGAGTTATCTTATTGCTTAAGCTTGAATGTCCAAAATTGGATCTTTTCTTCAAAGAAATTCCACCTCTATTTATAAGACATACAAGCAGTTACAATCAATTGAAATGAGAAAGATTATATTTATGTTTAGGTTCGAGATTATCTAAAAGATCTTTACTAGATTTTCAGAAATTTTCCTATTCTTTCAGAAATTTTCCATATTGGAATAGGAAAATTTCTATTTTTCTTGCTGATGACGTGTCGTCCAAATTCTTCCCATTCTAACGAATTGTTGAGAAAGAATTAATCCTAGTTGGTAGCGAATAACCTAGATGAGTCTTCAGCCCAATTGCCGAGATGAGTCCTCAACTAAATTGCCGAGTTCAAGACTTAGGAATTCTTTGAATATTGGTTATTTTCTGTGGACCGAAATAGGATCTCGGATCCACCTCCAATATAACTCAAAATACAATATCATCAAGTTTATAAAAATGATGTATTAAATAATTACCTTAATTAATCTCACATTTAATAAATTATATTGTACATATGATTATGTTATGAAATATATTTTACTAGACACTAAAAATATTATTGGTGTAACCTTATGAGAATTAATAGAATACATATCTCACACTGATTTTTATTTTCTTTAACATGTGAATTTAAAATATTTTAAACACTTTCTTATTGATTTTATTCATAAGCATATGTGTTTAAGTCAAAAATATAAATAAATATTTTTTATTATGTATAGTACTTTTATAAAATATAATATTATTAAAACATAATAAAACCCTATAGACGTAACGTTTTAAGTAGATATGTTAGTAATATCTTTGTTTATTTGAAAATTTGTTTTGAAATAACATAAAAAAATTTCATATGTAAAGACTTGATATGTACTAACAAACAACGGCAGAATATTTAAAATAATGCAAATTCGAATATATAAACAATAGAAATTTAAAATACATCATAACTACTTCTTACAAGTTTTTTTTAACAATAATATCTACTTTTTTGAAATGTGAAAGTTATTGATAAACAAAAAATATGTACAAAATATATAGAACAAATAAAAAATTGAGGTCTTTAACTTTAGGCAAAAGAATAAAAATTCCGGACTTCGAACCATTTTTGTATTAGGTTGTGGAGCTTATGAGAGAAGGCACAATGAAGTGAGGTGATGCGATTGCAAATTATCTTATCTATCAAACATGTGAGGGGTGAAGCACATATGGCCTTGCGACTGTGTATTCAAAAATTATGTTCTTGCCAAGTGTAGTAAACCCCTGTTTTGAAAGCTAACTGAAAGAGAACAATGTCCTTTGTTCATCTTTTAGAGTAGTCTAATATGTAATTGTGATGGAGCAATCGGGATCAAGTCTCTGGGAAAGCAGCTTGGAGCAAAGATTAGTCCAGATTGTAAAACTATAGGGATATGCGAAAAATAGATGATCTCAAATCTCATTTCTTTTACCACACAATACACAATGTTAATCATGACCCCATTGCCCCATATGATCCCCAGTGGACAGTTTATTCTTAATAGCTAGCCACGTTATAAATGAGAATCTTGGTACACTTTATTTAAACCAAAACAGATTGTTCCAAGGTACCTTTGGATGGCACGTGCGTAAGTTCTCCCACATCCTCGAGGAGGAAAATTCATGACTGTCATCATCAGTAGAGTGTAGCCATAAATATGTGTCCACTACTTCCCCCACCAATGGTAGTGGTTGAGCTAGAATCACTGTGAGTAATGGACCCGAGTGTCTGGTTCGAGAAACATGTGGGAGCCAATTATTGTGTGCAGTTGTGTCTTTAACCTTGACTGATCGAGATAGTCCCAAATAATGCATACCTAAATCACATGTGAGGTCCATGATTTAACTCAAATAACTCCAATTATCAAACCAAAATGATACAGTTGTTCATGATTCAATCTGCATTTTAATGAAGTCATAAGCAAGACCTCTCAGTTTTAGAAGTTTCCTCCAAATTCATGAACCTTTTGTTCCACTTTTAACTTTCCAAAATGAGCTATACTTTAGGAGATAGTGCTTTGTCCATACCATCCAAAACGAATCAGGACATGAGAACAATCACCAAATGAGTTTTAAAGAAAATACCTTTGATGAATCACAGAGAATGATCCAAGGCCACCCTCTGATTTTGGTGTGCATATCTCATTCCAATTGACTTTAGCTTTACTTGAGTCCAGCGGTGAACCTGACCATAAGAATGCTGCACACAAACTCTCTATTTCAATGATTTGGCAGTCTAAATCTTGCATACCAAAAATTCCATATACTTGTGACCACTGATTTGATAAGTTGTAACTTACTAGCATAATACAGTAATTTACTTGCCCAAGAGTTCATCTGTTTTTTAACCTGATCAATCAGTTGTCCATAATCTATTCGAGATAAAGACATCGTAGTCAAAAGCAAGCACAGATAACGAATTGGCAAAGCTATAGTAGTGATACCATGATGTTCCACAGCTGCTTGGAGAGAGGCACATGTTCTTCCAGCCACATAAATGGAGGATTTGGCTGGATTAATGTGTAAACCCGAGATTGCACTAGATTCTTTCATTTATGCAATAATCTCATTCAGAGAACTAGCTTTACCGTCTATGAAAACCAAGATGTCGCGACAAAGCTCAAGTGTGTAAGTAAAACAGAGCACGATGTAGTCTGCAGGTTTGATAGAGGGTTACGTGCTAGTATCTCTATCATTTGCTTAGTTCGGGATTGTGCTAATTTGGTGGAGATCGTGGAGATGGCTGCATCAAAAGAGAAAGTACTTGAGGAGGAAGCAAGAGATTTCATGCACACCGAGTCTAGAAAAGCAAACCGAGGTGAGTCTCCAACTCATGCTCACAACAACCATGACTAAGGACCAAGTCAACACCATCAGTTGTATGCTACATGTGGAAAATTATATACAGGCGTGTGTTGGAATATCGTTGAAAAGTGTTACGAGTGTGGACAGAATGGTCACACTAATTGTCTAGCGAAGGACAATAGCTGTAGGAGACGTGGTAAGCCAGGCCACTTCTCGAAAAAATGCACAACACGATTAGTTTGAGGGTAGCATGGAGACCATTATTGTGGGGGTCAAGCCACCACCTTCTAAGAGACAAGCCATGGGACCATGTATGTTTGTTGCAGGAGAGTCAAATGTTAGTGTTAAACAAGATCAAGTTGGAAACCAGAATTCAATCTAATGCATGGTTTTCTCAAGAGTTACAATTTAAGAAGAGAAGTGATTTGTTAGAATTCCACTTCGTTGACTTTTGTTTATGTTTTTCAAAATTTAAGTCATTCAGATTTTGAGTTATGAAGTTAGCTTGGAATATTACTTCTTATTTGATTATTTAAAGTCAAATGAATCACTTATGAAGTTCTGTGAAAAGAAAACAATTGAACCATCAAAAACTCTTTAAGAACAAGAGCATAGTTCAACTAGGAATCTTGAATTCGAGAACAAATTCTCTTTAAATAGAAGAAAATTGTGAGACCCAGCCCATTAGGTCCAGTAATAAATTAAACCCTATGCACTTGTGTATATATATATATACACTTATAAAGCTACAAGATATACCTAGTAACCCTAAGAGATTCAAATGAAATCTATGCCATCATCTTCCATGTAGTTCTTATCAAACCACGTGAAAGAGAAAGGATAAACAGAGAGGTTATACTACTCGAATTTAGATTAAAATTGGTGAGTATATTCTTCATACTTATATGGACCCATGGCCGAAAACGGTTAATGATTTGGAATTATGGTCTGAAAGTTATGATCATTTGTTTAAGAAGGTTTGCATTTAACGGATTTTCATATAGGAAAATTTTAAAAGCGTGTTTCCAGAGAACCATAAGGAACCAGAAAATGATAAACCTATTTTTTGAAAGCCCCAACGATCTAGTTTCTGGATCAGCTTGCCGATCTACATTCGGGTGTAGCAGTCGTCAGTAAATCGCGATTTAAGAATGTAGTACGTTTGCACACGTTTTTAGCTTAGGCTAAGGTGAGGTTTGAGATATGAGGAGATGTAATTTCGCCTTTCTACTTGATGCTTTTGAAGTTAATTAGTTTAGAATTAGACATATGATTGTTGCTTGTTAGAATATTATAAAATTATATTATATATATATATTAATATGTTTTATGAGTGTTAATTGATAATAGTTAATAGGTTGTTTTGATAGATATATTGATAGTTTGACATCTTTTAAAGATGTATATTAAGTGTGTGAATGGTAAAGATTAAGAAAAGTTATAGAATAAACTATGTGAGATAAAAGAGTTTATGGAAGAATCAAAACTACTAGACGTTATCTTCTATAGGAATGAGTGTATGGAAGGATCAAAACTACTAGACGTTGTCTCCCATATGAAAGAGTCTCAGGAAGGATTGAAGCTACTGGATGTTGTCTTCCTTAAGAAAGGGACTGTTGGACTGGAGTTGATTAACAGGTTCGCTATAGTCCATAAACCGCTGACAAGCTAGGGATGATCAAGCTACTGTGTTATAGTTTTTCAGTGGGAAGAGATGATCTCCTCACTGAGTAATTCATTATTCACCCTTCTTTATCTTCACTTTTTCTATGATTTTTGTTTAAGGTTTTATTTGTTTGAGAATTTTCAAAGAGATGATTTTTGAAAAGACCAAGGAATAACACACTCTCTCCCAAGGTCGGGATTGTGGTGCTACAGCTTTGTTCTCTCATGAAACATAGAGTTTTGATACAATGTGAATAGCTGTTAGGTTATCATAGTACATTGTGATTGATTCTTGCGATTTAATCCCCAAGTCCTTGAGAAAAGCCTTCAAACAAGTTAGTTGATTAGTAAGCTTCCTCATAGCTCTATCCTCAACACTCGAGCATGATACCACTTTCTGCTTCTTGGTCTTCCAAGTGACAAGGTTGCCTCCAAAGAATATGCAGTACCCGGTAGTGGACTTGCCTATCTCCAGCCCAATCTGCATCACAATATCTCACAAGTTCTGTACTCCATTGCGAACAATCCATACTCCTTCTCCTAGTGTGCCTTTGAGAAACCTAAGGATCCGATTAACCATCTCCCAATACCTTTTCTTTGGGCTTTGCTTGTGTTGACTCACTGCAAACACACAAATCAGGTCTTGTAATGGTGAGATATATTAGCTTACCGACCATCCTTCGGTATTATTAGACATCCTTAAAGGGTTGATCATCTTCATTCTTCTCCCCCTAACATGTTGCTTGGTAGGCTTCTTCAAGTGTTGTCTTTGCTGCTTTAGCTCCAAGTGTACCTACCTCACTCAAAAGATAAAGAGTATACTTCCTTTCAGAGAGAAAAATACTTTTTTGAGATCAACTCAGTCCCAAGGAAGTATTTCATTTCACCCAAATCCTTAATATCAAATACTGATTTAAGGTGATTGATGTTTGCTTTTAGGCTATCAAATTATTACAACAAGTGCAAACAATTGTGACATTGTAGCATTTGAGGTTTGAATCCATAGAGAGTTTAGAACCAACATAGTAGGATTGTGAGGAATTGATTCAAGCTAGAGAAGTAGGTTATTGGTTTGGTGAAATAACAACTACTGAAATTAAACAAGAAACAAAGCAAAAACACAAACAAGATATAAAAATAAAACAATAGCTAAGTAATAGGTCTAGGGAAAGACATGTGATTCAGGATCACTTACCTTTAGCCACCATAGGGTATGAAATTATTCTAAACTAGCTTAATCCACTCTTGTGACATGAGACCCTTTGCTAGGCTCTCAATGAAGCTAAACTCTTGTTTGCCCATCAAAAACCTACCAAGCATGAACAATTAACCCCACAAAGACTATTTTCCACCCTGACACTCAGCTCTCATTGGCTAGGGAAGAAAAGCTCACAATAGTGTATGTGGAGTATTTTATCGAACACCCCTCGGGCAATAAAACCCATAGCATCTAGACTTGGTTAGCTACTCAAAATCTAGCATTAAGAACACCCTAAGTAAATGAATCTAAATATATAACAACCTAGGCTTCAAGATTTAACCATTTAACCCCTAGATCTACCTGTCTACAACATAGCAATTCAGTACTCACACATGACAAAGCAAAAACAAAACAAAGAAGAAGAAATAAAACAAAACAAAGACATAATGATAAAAAAGATAGAGATGAGAAAGAGAAATCTTTAGAAGATAAATGGAGATGATCCAAGGATCATCATCCAAGTGGGTCTTCAAAATCCTCTCAAAGTCGTCACCTAAATTGTTTTGAAAATGAGACTTAGTTCTAAAAACATAAGAGAATGCCCTTAAGTACTTATGATTCTAGAGGGCTAAAATAGGTAAAATGACTCGGGTTGATCCAGGACAAAATGAGTCAAACTCTCAACAAAATGGACTAAAAACGTAGGTTTGTTGTTTGATGGCTTAAACTGGATCCAAGTGGGCTTCGGCCAAAGTAGATTACGTTGGGTCCTTGTCTGCTGGTTTCGGTAGATGCTGGAGCTGGATCGACCATATCCTGGGTGGCTTTGTCCGAATCTGTTATGGCATCGTCCGGGACACTTTTGGCTTCAGTCGAGACTGAGTAAAATCATCGTATCTTCTAGACCGCTTGTCCAAATGCCTTCAAACCACCATAAAATGAAGGATAATTCTTTTGGCTATCTTGTGTCAAAATATCATCGAAATCTATTCATGGGAAAACCTTCATTTGAAACTAATAATTAGAATGAAGTCCCAACAACATTATCTTCAATAAATTCGTTGTGTCTCTTTGACCGGTTGTCCAAATACCTTCAAACCATAGCCAAATGAAATCTAGCCCTTGTAGGTATCTTTTGTTCAGATTTCGCTTGAATCTATTCTGTTTAAGGATTTCAATCGATCAATTAAACAGAATCAACTTTTCTCCCTTGTTTAATGCATTTTACTTCATCTTTTTGCTCCACACTCATCTCCAAATCTTCATTCCTCCAAAGTTGCTCCAAATCACCTATGAAAGACTCAAATAAAGGAAAACTATACAACTCTCTATCCTAAGACTTTAAAATGTGAAATGAATGAGAAAATACAATAAAGAGAATGCATATGAATCCTAAATGGTGCAAAATATGCATAAAAAACTAGCTAAAGTTAATGTATATCAGTGATCTTTGATACTTCTGATACAGTCTTTGTTGCTACCCGTGATGATAATATCATCCACATAGATGAGGACTACATTTCCATCTTCACTTTGCAAGCTGGAGAGTGTATGAACAGCTTTTGATCTCCTAAAGCTTTGATCCCTTAATGTATGACTGAGCTTGTGATACCAAACTCTTAGAGATTGCTTGAGACCATAAATAGCCTTGTGTAGTCTCAAAACATTCCTCAGAGCTACTATGCTTTCTAAACCTGCTGGGGAACCATATATACCTCCTCATCAAGCTCACTTTAAAGGAAAGAATTTTTGACTGCCACAAATCCCAATCAAGGTTAGTAGCCAAAAGATATAACATCTAGGCATTAAATTCATAAACTTAGATATGCTAGATTACTTAACAAAACTCATAGAGATAATATCTAGGCATTAAGTTCATAAAGTACTCAATCCACTTTCATGACAATCATTCTCAGAGAAGCTATCAACAGACCTTATCATCATAGACGTTCTACAACTTATCATGCATGAAGAAACAACTTAGTATAGCCAATAATTATCCTAAACAATCAATCCTTTGAGTTAGGAAATGTTGGAGGTGGATACAAGATCCTACTTTGGTCCATGAGAACAACCACTAATCGGAAAACTATTAAGTTGTAAACTCAACTAGGAGTTATCTCGGCTCTTGGTTGACAACTCAGAAGGTTCTGTATTCAGCAGATCATGGAACAAGAAGAAAGGTAACTCATTGCTAAAGAAAAAAGGAAGTTTTCCTATTTCGAACAAGGAAAACTTCCAAAGATCTAGCAAGAATATTTCCATGTATTTGCGATGAGTAATATTTCCTATTTTCAAGGAGTTGTAACCGCCTCTATGATCTATAAATAGGGGTGGAAGTTCTTGAAAAGAGGATCTTCTTTTGGCTACTTTGAGTTCAAAGCAATAAGAATTCAATCCCGATCATCTCAAGCTCAAGCAATCTGTTCTCTTCTCTCTAAATTTGATTTGAAACCTTGCTTGTCTTCCCTCTAATTAATTAGAGCTTGATTTAGAACAAGTTTGTTAAATCCTGCTCTAACAGTTGGCATCATCTGTGGGGAAGACTTTGTAGGATTTCATAACCCAAGAGAATAAAGAGATCACCGAAAAGCAAAGAATGTCGGGAAACGATGCTATCATCTATTCCCTGGAGAGGACAACTCCTGATCCAACTCAGGAGCAGACAAACCTAGCTCGAGGATTACCTCTGAACTCTGTTCAAACCTAGGAGAACCATCGTGAACCAACTCGGGAAGTTATTGAGCTTCCAGGACCTCCGACAGAGCCGACATCACTCAAGATGATGATACAAAACTTGCTAGCACTACAAGAAGCAGCAGATAAGAGGAACACAGAGTGATTTGAACATTTTAAAGCAAGAGACAGGGCTAGCCGTGATAACTTGTAACCCACAGAAAACAACCGTCAAAGCGACACAGTACTCACCATTGTACAGAGGAATCTGTTCGATCAGACTCCAAGTCTGCAAATTCATCAAATTGCGGAGCAAAGCCAGATCCCAACTCAGCTTGTTCTGACACAGCCAATTGCAGCAGCTATGGACACTACAACTATTTTCAGGATAATGAAAGAGATGAAATCACAATTCCATCAAGCAGCCAGCTTGGCGCCAGAGATTGGGTGGATCCTGGCTTAAGATCAAAACTCCTCATTCTCTCCGAGGACCAAGACTATGCTGCCCATCATACGATGGAACAATAGATTCATTGGAATTCATGAGCATGTTCAATGTTATGATGGGGGGTACAAATTACCACCCGGACCAAGAAGATGCAGCATACTGTCAACTTTATGCTGAAAGCTTGATTGGAGACGCGCTGATATGGTTCAAAAAGCTACCAATGGGGTTAATTGAAGGGTTCAATCAACTAGCCGAGTTGTTCATGAAATAGTATGCAATTAAGTTAATCAAGATACTTCCAAGACCGAGCTACGATCCTTGATGTAAGGAGTCAATGAGACTTTGAAGTCGTACCTCGAGCGATTTTAGAAAGAAACCATGGAATAGCACTTACAACCAAGATGAATAATGCGCCTTTCACGATGGGGCCGGTCATTCAACCTCGAAGTGTAAACAGCTCTAGGAGCTAC
>OVBA01009257.1:0-10940 GCA_900406435.1 Lepidium aucheri | reverse complement strand
TTGTCTAGTAACCTTAAGTTGATAGAGAAGGTTGAACTAGTACTTATACTCACAAAATCCGTCTAACACTCTTGTTATTGACTCATGTGCTTCTAACCACTTGCTTAGTAACCTTAAGTTGATAGAGAACGTCTAACTGGCACACATAGTCTTAAAAACCGTCTAACTCTCTTGTTATTGACTAATCTTTTTCTAACCACTTGCTTAGTAACCTTAAGTTGATAGAGAAAGTCTAACTAGCACTTATACTCTCAAAACCGTCTAACTCTCTTATTATTGACTCATGTGATTCTCACCACTTGCTTAGTAACCTTAAATTGATAGAGAACGTTGAACTTGCACTTATGCTGTCAAAAACCGTCAAACTCTCTTGTTTTGAATCATTTGCTTCTCACCACTTGCTTAGTAACCTTAAGTTGATCAAGAAATTTGAACTAGTACTTATATTCTCAAAAACCGTCTAACTCTCTTGTTATTGACTCATGTGCTTCTCACCACTTGTCTAGTAACCTTAAGTTGATAGAGAAGGTTGAACTAGTACTTATACTCACAAAATCCGTCTAACACTCTTGTTATTGACTCATGTGCTTCTAACCACTTGCTTAGTAACCTTAAGTTGATAGAGAACGTCTAACTGGCACACATAGTCTTAAAAACCGTCTAACTCTCTTGTTATTGACTAATCTTTTTCTAACCACTTGCTTAGTAACCTTAAGTTGATAGAGAAAGTCTAACTAGCACTTATACTCTCAAAACCGTCTAACTCTCTTATTATTGACTCATGTGATTCTCACCACTTGCTTAGTAACCTTAAATTGATAGAGAACGTTGAACTTGCACTTATGCTGTCAAAAACCGTCAAACTCTCTTGTTTTGAATCATTTGCTTCTCACCACTTGCTTAGTCACCTTAAGTTGCTAAAGAACTTTGAACTAGCACTTACACTCTCAATAACCGTCTATCTCTCTTGTTATTGACTCATATGCGTCACACGACTTGTCTAGTAACCTTAAGTTGATAGAGAATGTTGAACTAGTACTCATACTCTCAAAAACCGTCTAACTCTATTGTTATTGACTCATGTGCTTCTCAACACTTTCTTAGTAACCTTAAGTTGATAGAGAACGTCGAACTTGCACTTATACTCTCGAACCCCGTTTAACTCTCTTGTAATTAACTCATGTGCTTCTCAGCACTTCTTTAGTAACCTTAAGTTGATAGCGAACGTCTAACTAGCTTTTATACTCTCAAAAAACGGCTAACTCTCTTGTTATTGACTCATGTGCTTCTCACCATTTGCTCAATAACCTTATTTTGATAGAGAACGTTGAAGTAGCACTTATATTCTCAAAAACCGTCTAACTCTCTTGTTATTGACTCATCTGCTTCTCACCACTTGCTTAGTAAGCTTAAGTGGATAGAGAACGTTCAACAAACACTTATACTCTCAAAAACCGTCAAACTCTCTTGTTTTACTCATTTGCTTCTCACCACTTGCATAGTAACTTTAAGTTGATAAAGAATTTGTAACTAGCACTGATTCTCTCAAAAACCGTCTAACTCTCTTGTTATTCACTCATGTGCTTCTCACCACTTGTCTAGTAACCTGAAGTTGATAGAGAACGTTGAAGTAGCACTTATACTCTCAAAAACTGTCTAACTCTCTTGTTATCGACAAATCTGCTTCTCACCACTTGTTTAGTAACCTCAAGTTGATAGAGAACATTGAACTAGCACTTATACTCTCAAAAAGCGTCTAAGTCTCTTGTTATTGACTCTTGTGCTTCTCACCACTTGTTTAGTAAACTTAAACCGATAGAGAACATTGAAGTAGTACTTATACTCTCAATTACCCTCTAACTCACTTGTTATTGACTTATGTGCTTCTCACCACTTTTTTACTAACCTTAGGTTGATAGAGAATCTTGAACAAGCACTTATACTCTCAAAAACCGTCTAACTCTCTTGTTATTGACTCATGTGCTTCTCACCACTTGCTTAGTAACCTTAAGTTGATAGAGAACGTCTAACTAGCTTTTATACTCTCAAACACCGTCTAACTCTCTTGTTATAGACTCATGTGTTTCTCACCATTTGCTCAGTAACCTTAATTTGATAGAGAACGTTGAAGTAGCACTTATATTCTCAAAAACCGTCTAACTCTCTTGTTATTCACTCATGTGCTTCTCACCACTTGTCTAGTAACCTGAAGTTGATAGAGAACGTTGAAGTAGCACTTATACTCTCAAAAACTGTCTAACTCTCTTGTTATCGACAAATCTGCTTCTCACCACTTGTTTAGTAACCTCAAGTTGATAGAGAACATTGAACTAGCACTTATACTCTCAAAAAGCGTCTAAGTCTCTTGTTATTGACTCTTGTGCTTCTCACCACTTGTTTAGTAAACTTAAACCGATAGAGAACATTGAAGTAGTACTTATACTCTCAATTACCCTCTAACTCACTTGTTATTGACTTATGTGCTTCTCACCACTTTTTTACTAACCTTAGGTTGATAGAGAATCTTGAACAAGCACTTATACTCTCAAAAACCGTCTAACTCTCTTGTTATTGACTCATGTGCTTCTCACCACTTTCTTAGTAACCTTAAGTTGATAGAGAACGTTCAACTAGCACTTATACTCTCAAAAACCGTCAAACTCTCTTGTTTTACTCATTTGCTTCTCACCACCTGCATAGTAACATTAAGTTGATAAAGAATTTGTAACTAGCACTGATTCTCTCAAAAACCGTCTAACTCTCTTGTTATTCACTCATGTGCTTCTCACCACTTGTCTAGTAACCTGAAGTTGATAGAGAACGTTGAAGTAGCACTTATACTCTCAAAAACTGTCTAACTCTCTTGTTATCGACAAATCTGCTTCTCACCACTTGTTTAGTAACCTCAAGTTGATAGAGAACATTGAACTAGCACTTATACTCTCAAAAACTGTCTAACTCTCTTGTTATCGACAAATGTGTTTCTCACCACTTTTTTAGTAACCTCAAGTTGATAGAGAACATTGAACTAGCACTTATATTGTCAAAAAGTGTCTAAGTCTCTTGTTATTGACTCCTGTGCTTCTCACCACTTGTTTAGTAAACATAAAACGATAGAGAACATTGAACTAGCACTTACACTCTCAATTACCCTCTAACTCACTTGTTATTGACTCATTTGCTTCTCACCACTTGTTTACTAACCTTATGTTGATAGAGAATCTTGAACTAGCACTTATACTCTCAAAAACCGTCTAACTCTCTTGTTATTGACTCATGTGCTTCTCACCACTTTCTTAGTAACCTTAAGTTGATAGAGAACGTCGAACTTGCACTTATACTCTCAAAAACCGTCTAACTCTCTTACTATTGACTCATGTGCTTCTCACCACTTGCTTAGTGACCTTACGTTGATAGAGAACGTCTAACTAGCACTTATACTCTCAAAAACCGTCTAACTCTCTTGTTATTGACTCATATGCTTCTCATCATTTGCTTAGTAACCTTAAGTTGATAGAGAACGTTGAACCAGCACCTATACTCTTAAAAACCGTCTAAATCTCTTGTTATTGACTCATGTGCTTCTCACCACTTGATTAGTAACCTTAAGTTGATAGAGAACATTGGATTTGGAGCGAACCAAGTGGATCGGACAGCTTGGTCCGAATCGGGCAGCTTGGTCGGATCGGACAGCTTGGTTCGGATAGGACAGCTTGGTCCGGATCGGACAGCTTGGTCGGATCGGACATGATTAGTCCAAGTTCAGACATGAACCTAGGAGGTTCGGACATGTTGTGTCTACTTTTGGATAAGGTTTAAAGTTTAAGACAAGTTTGGACGGAATTTGGACAAGTCTGGTCCATGTTAGGACACGAGATGTCAATGATGGGACAAGGGTTGTTGTTTGGACAAGAGTTTGTTATATGCTTGAACGAGTAGCCTAAAGGTTAAACGACCAGATTTAATGTGTTATGGACCTTGGGTTATTTTGAATGGGCTTGAGCCCGGTCCAACTAAAGGAATTAGGGTTAGGGATTAGGTTACCCTAAGGGTTATAAATAGGTGCCTTAATCCTACCTAAAAGAGGAATCCGCACAAGTTGACCTAAAAATAAGAGAGAGAGAACTCGAAGGTGGCAAAGAGAGATCAATCTAGTTGAGGCAAGGAAAGAGGTCGAATTGAGTTCAACGTTTTGCTAGTATGGCCATTCGAACCCCATAGAGCAAAAAGGAACCAGAAGGAGTTTAAGGCAAAGGTGAGTTCGTGACCGCGGGGAATTGACCTAGAATTCGTGATTGGTAATAGGCTAAGTGGAATCATAGAATGGTTAGGATTAACTGAATTAATGTGAATAGAAGTACCATGTGGGTCGATATTCTGATTGAGAACCGTGTTGTTCGGATTCTGTGACTTGCGAACCTTAGTGTTCGGATTTTTCGACTTGCGAACCTTAGTGTTCGGATTCTGTGACTTGCAAACCTTAGTGTTCGGTTTATGTGACTTGCGAACCTTAGTGTTTGGATTTTGTGACTTGCAAACCTTAGTGTTCGGACTCTGTGACTTGCGAACCTTAGTGTTCGGACTGTGTGACTTGCAAAACTTAGTGTTTGGAGTCTGGTACTTGTGAACCTTAGGGTTCGGTTCTGTGACTTGTGATATGATAATGATATGGCTCTGGACTTAAAGGTTACTTTGACTGATCCGGAAGTACCCCAGGTTGTTAAACTAATTGATGAGTTAACCCTGATATCGTGATTGTTCTCTGGTTTTGCATGATTTGTTATGGAATACGTGTTTTGGTTATAGCCTAGTGGGACGGGATGACCGAACCACTAATCAAATTTGTTTGCTTATTCAATCTGCGTGATTGTAGGTAATGACTCGACCAATGATCGAGAAAGTGGCTAATAGGAACGAGACCAAGGCGGGAGGGAGAGGAAATGGATTTAGGGGATGGGATATGGGAGTTTATCTTATGTTATTTGAATTTGAACTTGATGCTAGAACCGCTTTCATTTTGTTAAGTTATCACTTGGTGTTATCGAACTTTGAATTCAGTTTTGAATAAGAATGGAACCAAGTTTTTATGATCTGTTTGGGCTTATCACATCTCTTAATTCGAAATTTGACTTAGTGAATAATGTAACTTGAAATGGTTAAGTGTAACGTCCGCCCAAGGCCTTACTAGAATGTGTCAGAACTAGAGTTTAATGATTTGGGGTGTTACAATTTGGTATCAGAGCCAGTTTGATTCTAGGATAGTTTTGATGTGTATGAATGGGTTAGATGAATGATATCCACCCTCCTCACGTTAAGGTCTCGCGGTAAGTGTGTTATTTGTTCAGTGTACCGATCTAAGTTGATAGAGGTTATTAACATAGCTAATGTGATGACTATAGATGGTTAGTTCCCGTAATGGAATAAGAGCTAATGTGTAGGAACCGTAACCATGGGTGGTGTGGAAACTCATGTGTTGTTTGATTCGTGGGCGTCACATTGTTTTGTACACCCGAGAATGATCGGTATTGGTTAGATTAAGAAAGAACCTGACGTAAGTAGTGGAATGTTAGTACGAACAGCTGCTGGGCAATTAATGGATGCCTTAGGGGACGTTGGACACGTTTCCGAGCTCATAGGAGTGAACATGCCGACTGACCTTGTGATTTGTGAAGTAGAGTTATATGATGTGATCTTAGGAATGGATTGGCTTGGAAAGTACAAGGCACATATAGATTGTTATAGTGGTAGAGTTGAGTTTGAGAATGGAGGGAATTGGTTAGTGTATCAGAGAATCCAACCCACTTCAGGTAGTTTAATTGTCTCGACTGTCCAAGCAGAACGGATGCTCGAGAAAGGATGTGAGGCGTACTTAGTTACGATTTCAACAGTTGAAGTTGGGCCAGGAACAGAACTTAAGGACATTCCAGTAGTGAATGAGTTCGAAGATATGTTTGCAGCACTCACGGGATTACGACCAGAAAGGTCGGATCTGTTCACGATTGAACTAGAACCCGGAACAACGCCTGTCTCCAAAGCACCATACCGGATGGCGCCGGCGGAGATGTCTAAATTGAAAAGACAGCTTAGTGAACTAATGGATAAGGGGTTTATAAGACCGAGTAGTTCACCATGGGGTGCACCTGTGCTGTTTGTGAAAAAAATGGATGGAACCTTCAGGTTGTGTATCGACTACCATGGATTAAATAGAGTGACAGTAAAGAACAAGTACCCTCTCCCACGAGTGGATGAGTTGTTGGACACACTCAGAGGTGCTACTTAGTTCTCAAAAACTGATTTGGCTTCAGGCTATCATCAGATCCCAATTGCAGAATATGATATCAAGAAAACCACATTCTGGACAAGGTATGGACATTTTGAATTTGTGGTTATGCCATTTGGGCTGACCAATGCACCGGCTGCCTTCATAAAACTAATGAAAAATGTGTTCAGAGTATTCTTCGACGAATTCCTTATCATCTTCATAGATGACATCTTGGTGTATTCTAAGTCCTCCGAGGAACATGAGGGCCACTTAAGGATAGTTTTAGGAAAACTACGGGAACAAAAATTGTTTGGCAAGTTAAGTAAGTGTAGCTTTTGGCAAAGAGAAGTAGGATCCTTGGGTCATGTGGTCATGGATAAAGGAGTGTCCATGGATCCAGAAAAGATAAAGGCAATCTCAAGTTGGCGTAGACCCTCGAACGCAACAGAAGTAAGAAGTTTTCTAGGATTGGCTGGTTACTATAGACAGTTTGTGAAAGGCTTTGCAAAGATGGCTCAGCCGATGACTCAACTTACGGGAAAGGATTTCCCTTTTATTTGGACCGAGGGATGTGAAGAGAGCTTCACAAAACTCAAGGATATGTTGACTAGTACTCCGGTTTTAGCATTGCCGGAGCCAAACGAACCGTATGTGGTGTACACGAATGCATCACGAATGGGATTGGGCTGTGTGTTGATGCAGCATGGGAATGTGATCAATTATCCAACTCATGACTTGGAATTAGCTGCGGTTGTTTTTGTCTTAAAGATTTGGCGATCCTATCTTTATGGTGGGAAGGCCCAAGTATTCACGAACCATAAGAGTTTGAAGTACATCTTCACTCAACCAGATCTGAACGTAAGGCAAAGAAGATGGATGGAGCTCATAACTGATTATGACTTGGTCATAGAATACCACCCGGGTAAAGCGAACTTAGTTGTGGATGCACTAAGTACGAAATGTGTGGACATGGACTCCGAAAGGGCGTTAGAACGAATTGTAGACATGGTTGGAACTTTAAGGTTATCGGCCTTAATGGTGGAAGAAGAACCCTTACGCTTGGGGGCTTCAGATCAAGTTGATTTGTTAACTAGAGTCCGGATGGCTCAAGAAAAAGATGAGAACTTGAAAAAAGCCGTAGGGAATAATAAGACTGAGTACCAAACTTCGAACAATGGGACTATTTTGGTTAATGGTCGTGTGTGTGTTCCTAATGATCAGGGATTAAAGGACGAAATCCTTAAGGAGGAACATAAGTCTAAGTTAGCAATCCACCTAGGATCGACAAAGATGTACCGTGACTTGAAAAGGTCCTATCATTGGACAGGAATGAAACGTGATATAGCTAAGTGGGTATCCGGATTCCCAAGTTGCCAATTGGTTAAGGCTGAACACCAAGTTCCTAGTGGACTATTGCAAAGTTTACCTATCCCGGAATGGAAATGGGATATGATAACAATGGATTGCCCATGTGTGATAAAAAGGATTCAATATGGGTAATAGTGGACAGATTGAAAAAGTCTGCATACTTTCTTGCGGTCAATAGAACGGGTAAGGCTAAAAGGTTGGCCGAGATTTATATAAGAGAGATCATTAGGTTGCCTGGGGCACCCGCAAGTATTGTCTCGGACAGGGACACTAAGTTTGTTTCAGCTTTTTGGAAAGCTCATTAAACTAAGTTAGGGACAAAGGTTCACACAAGTACAACCTATCACCTGCAAACGGATGGACAATCTAAAAGGACAATCCTAACACTCGAGGACTTGTTGCGAGCAAGTGTGTTGGATTGGGGAGGTAAGTANGGGAGGAACACTTACCTTTGGCTGAATTTGCTTATAATAATAGTTACCATGCTAGTATTGGAATGTCACCATATGAGGCATTGTATTGAAGGCCTTTCCGAACCCCATTATGTTGGACATAAGTGGGGGAGCGTAGTATCTATGGAAGAGACTTCATAGAGGACACAACTGAAAAGATCCGAATGGTTAAGCTCAATATGAAAGCAGCTCAGGATAGACAAAAGGGCTATGCGGACAGGAGAAGGAAAGCACTTGAATTCAAAGTAGGAGACTTGGTTTACCTCAAAACCGTATCGTATAAAGGGAAGGAGAGGGCTATGCGATCAGCTAAGTTGTCACCAAGGAATATGGGGCCTTATAAGGTTCTGGAAAGGGTTGGAAAAGTGGCATATAGGATTGAGTTTCCCATAGAATTGGAAACGTTTCGTAATGTGTTCCATGTCTCAATGTTAAAGAAGTGCTTAGGAAGTGGAGAACGGGTTTTTAAGGGAACCCCAAGGAACTTAAGAGAGAACTTGACAATTGAAGGGAATCCAGTCCAAATCCTGGATAGAAAGATTAAAATGGATCGTAGAAAGAAAACCCGAATGGTGCAAATTGAATGGGATTGTGATGGGGAACTTGAGACTACTTGGGAACCGGAACTTAGGATGAGGGAAAGTTTCTCCAATTTGTTTGACACACAAGATGGTTGGACCATCCACCGTTTAGATTCGAGGACGAATCCTATGTATTGGGGGAGAATTGTAATACCCACATTCGGTAAATCCGAGAACGCACTAGGTGCGGTACGTGAATGCGGTATGTACGGACAAACCAAACATGGCCGTTTGGTATATTCGGGCCAAGGAAAGACATTGGAAGCCTAAAGAATGATTAAGATCAAACTAAACCATGGAAAATAAGTTAAGGAAGGAATTTAGGACAAGATTAGTCCAAGTTCGGACATGAACCTAGGAGGTTCGGACATGTTGTGTCTAGTTTTTGACAAGGTTTAAAGTTTAAGACAAGTTTGGTCGGAATTTGGACAAGTCTTGTCCGTGTTAGGACACGAGGTGTCAATGATAGGACAAGGGTTCTCGTTTGGACAAGAGTTTGTTATATGTTCGAAGGAGTAGCCTAAAGGTTAAACGACCAGATTTAATGTGTTATGGACCTTGGGTTATTTTGAATGGGCTTTACCCTGGTCCAACAAAAGGAATTAGGGTTAGGGATTAGGTTACCGTAAGGGCTATAAATAGGAGCCTTAATCCTACCTAAAAGGGGAATCCGCACAAGTTGACCTAAAAATAAGAGAGAGAGAACACGAAGGAGGCAAAGAGAGATCGATCTAGTTGACGCAAGGAAAAAGGTCTAATTAAGTTCAACGTTTTGCTAGTATTGGCAATTTGATTCCCATATAGCATAAAGGAACCCGAAAGAGTTTAAGGCAAAGGTGAGTTCGTGACCATGGGGATTTGACCAAGAATTCATGATTGGTAATAGGTTAAGTGGAATCTTAAAATGGTTAGGATTAACTGAATGAATGTGAATGGAAGGACCATGTGGGTCGATATTCTGATTGAGAACCATGTGGTTCGGATTCTGTGAATTGCAAACCTTAGTGTTCGGATTTAGTGACTTGCGAACCGTAGTGTTCGGATTCTGTGACTTGTGAACCTTAGTGTTCGGACTCTGTAACTTGCGAACCTTAGTGTTCGGACTCTGTGACTTGCAAAACTTAGTGTTCGGACTCTGTGAGTTGTGAACCTTACGGTTCGGTTCTGTGACTTGTGATATGATAATGATATTGCTCTGGACTTAAAGGTTACTTTGACTGATCCGGAAGTACCCCGGGTAGTTAAACAAATCGATGAGTTAACCCTAAAATCGTGATTGTTCTCTGGTTTTCCTTGATTTGTTATTGAATACGTGTTCTGTTTATAGCCTAGTGGGACGGGATGACCGAACGACTAAGAAAATTCGTTTGCATATTCAATCTGCGTGATTGTAGGTAATGACTCGACCAATGATCGAGAAAGTGGCTAATAAGAGCGAGACCAAGGCGGGAGGGAGAGGAAATGGATTTAGGGGATGGGATGTGGGAGTTTATCTTATGTTATTTGAATTTGAACTTGATGCTAGAACCGCTTTCATTTTGTTAAGTTATCACTTGATGTTATCGAACTTTGAATTCAGTTTTGAATAAGAATGGAACCAAGTTTTTATGATCTTTTTGGGCTTATCACATCTCTTAATTCGAAATCTGACTTAGTGAATAATGGAACTTGGAATGGTTAAGTGTAAGGTCCGCCCAAGGCCTTACACTGTCTCTCTTTTTATTGACTCATGTTCTTCTAACTACTTCCTTAGTAACCTTAAGTTGATAGGAAACGTCTAACTAGCCCCTATACTCTCAAAAACCGTCTAACTCTCTTGTTGTTGACTCATGTGCTTCTCACCATTTGCTTATTAACCTTAACTTGATAGAGAACATTGAACTAGCACTTATACTCTCAAGAACCGTCAAACCCTCTTATTATTTATTCATGTGATTCTCACCACTTATCTAATATCCTTAAGTTGTTAGAGAACGTTGAACAAGCATGATCTAGGTTTCACACATCGATTATCACATCTATTATTTTTCAATCATATAANTTCATATAACTTATCAATCACGAGCCCTCGGCTCTAATCACACATGAGCCCTCGGCTCTTTTCACACACGAGCCCTCGGCTCTTTTCACACACAAGCCCTCGGCTCTTTTCACACACGAGCCCCTTGGCTCTTTTCACACACAATCCCCTTGGCTCTTTTACACAATCACAATTACAATCACAACCACACAATTACGAATCCACACAATTCCATTCACCTCTAACCTTTCAACCTA
>OVBA01009256.1:0-10940 GCA_900406435.1 Lepidium aucheri | reverse complement strand
AGGTTCCAAATATGAAATTTATAGTGCATTCATGTTAGCCTCGCAATCTAAGCTGTTGTGACTATACACAATGTTATTCAGGCTTTGGGGGTTCATAATATACATTTACATGTGTTTGGTGAATTTATTACGAATACATGTGCTTTTCTTCAAGTATTGTTTTTGATTTGATGTGCAAACAAAAATTTATGCAAAACACTTAAACGCAGGTACATAACTTTAGAGCTTTTAAGTACTAAATTATAACAAGCTTCAAAAGAGTGGACTTCACTCAATTACAAACTGACACTTATTTTATACATCGAATGCCACTTTGTTTGTTTATTTCGTAGACTTATATATAAGTGAAGTCTCCAAGTTTCACGCGGAGACTTCACATGAAGTCTCCATGTCTCACACGGAGACTTCATATTCTCAAGTAATATTCTCCTTCCTTTGCAAGTATCGACCTCAAAATGCTAATACAAGTCTTTCCTAACCCATTCTCCATAAATAACCAGTAAGTGAACTAATATCCTGCAAAACATATTATAACAATATTAGATCAAAAAAATTGGTAAAAGTATTGTTAATAACCAAGATAAATCAGGCTTACAATTATAATACGTTCTGGAGACTTCATATGAAGTTTCCGTTTTTAAGGTGGAGACGTCACATGAAGTCTCTGTATTTTAAGTGGAGACTTCAAGTGAAGTCTACAGACGTATTACGGAGACTTCGTGTAGTCTTCGGAGGTTATTTCTGTATTTAACTAAAATGTTGACTTTTTTGAAGGAGACTTCAGGTGAAGTCTCCTATTTCACAGGTCACTTCTGCAATAAAATATTTTTAAGGGAGACTTCACCTGAAGTCTCCAAAAAAACGTCCCAAAATAGTTGTTTTCTCAAATTGGAGGAGACTTCACCTGAAGTCTCCGAAAAAGGAGTAGGTTATATTTGCAATTGACTAAGTTTCACTTTAACGAAAGAAGTCTCCGGTTGAAGTCTCCGAGGGAAGGAGACTTCACCTGAAGTCTCCGTTTAAAGGGAGGAGACTTTCCCAGGAAGTCTCCCTTATTTTATTTATTTTTTATTTTTTTAATAAACTTGGTAAAAATCATTAGGCGGGTCCATTCAATAATAAATAAGAGGAGACCACAACTGAAGTCTCCTTTATTTTGGGAGACTTCACCCAAAGTCTCCCGTTAANCCCGAAGTCTCCCGTCAGACAAAGATTTCTACAAATATTGAGTCAAATAATTTAAAGGTTGGTCAACTTCAAAAATAACCCCTCCAAAATACGGAGACTTCAGGTGAAGTCTCCACATTCCGCGGAGACTTCACTAGACGTCTTCGTAAAATTCAATATTTTAGTCAATTCCAAAAGTAACTCGTTTTTTTGGAGACTTCATGTGAAGTCTCCACGGAAAATTTTTTTTCCTCAAACAAGAATTTGGAGACTTCACGTGAAGTTTCCTGTTTTGATNAAAAAGTCAATTGCAAAACTAACCTCTCTGTTGACTTGGAGACTTCAAGTGAAGTCTCCATGGACATGGAGACTTCAAGTGAAGTCTCCTCTCTTCAACTTTTTCGAAATTTTCAGATCTTTAGACGATTTCACTTAGTGATGATATATACCTTTTTTAGATGCCCACAATGTCGAAATGTAGCTTCCAATCGTGTTATTGTAGCTTCAAAACTAACGAAAACCAACGTTTCAAGATTTTTGAAAGGTTAAAATGAAAATTAAAGAGATTTATGGATAAAAATTGAGAGAGAATGAGAGATAATGTGGTTGAAGATTGTTTACAAGTATGTACAGTCCGAAAAAGTAAGATTTATGACCATTTACTAGCTTGAATTTGGTTGGTAATAGTTGTTGGTAGAATTGAAGAAGATGACATTTTAGTAAATATGTGAAGTTGGATATGTAGTTTGGTAATTTTAGGTAGGGGTAAATGGTAAACCAAAAAAAAAATTGCAATGGTATTTTCGAAATTATCAAAAAAACTAGGGATATTTTTGAAGGATTTGAAGAGGGAGAAAATGGTAGGTTATATTTGCAATTGACTTAAGTCAAATGGTTATTTTTGCAAATATCCTATAATTTATTGGTTTAAACTAAGATATGTAATTCTAACTTATGATATTTTTTGAAAAACATATAATTTCCAGAAATATAGTTTTAAATATCATACATATTAAATTTCTTGATAAAAAATTAACATGTGCATCGCACGAATCTATATTTAGTAAATTTATAAAATAGCGTAAATACATAGGTTTTTTTTAAAAACCTTTAATGGGCCAATTTCAATTAAAATCGTGGACTTATTACAACGAAAAAGAAAAGATGGACTTAACACACAAGGCCCAAATTCTAGAAGAATCTACAGACTTCATGAGTTTAATTCTAGTTCGCTCTGCCGTGTAGCCGCCGTCGAACGATGAGGAGAGAGATGTCGGAAAGCGTCTCTGGTCATTCTTTTCTTCCAACGTTGAAGCACAACTGCCGATCTTCTTCTTGCTTAAAGTATCATCAATCTCTATATCTGGATGACGCTCTCCTCAGCTTAACTTAATTGGCAAGACAATTTCATGAACAAACCATAAGTCTCAATGTACGAAAGTAATAAATTTCAATTGTGTTTAGACAGATTTACAATAACATCATCATCAAACTAATAACTTTCAATTCCATACCACTATCATTAAATTTTCCACTAGTCGATGAAATATTCCGAAACATAACTTGGATTATGCAAAAACACGAATCTAAAAGTGATTATCAAATAAAAACGATATATATCAGCTGAACTAAATCAACGGAAAAATATTTTGTTATTCAGCTTAGAGTTCAATTTTGATATCATACAACATAATCTCGGTTTACTTAAAACCGGAATACATATATATGGTTAGCTTTAAACCAATAATTAATTTATTCTAATATTATCCCTCAAGATGATTGAAAAATTGAATGTAGAGCCATCTTATTAGTGATTGAGTCAAACTGAGTAGGAAATAGGGGTTTTGTAAACACATCAGCTAGTTGATGTTTAGTCTGAACATGGAGAGTCCTCAGTAAACCATTCTCTACTCTGTCACGAATCGTATGACAATGAATCTCGAAGTGTTTTGTCCGTTAATGAAATACTGAATTATTAGCAATGTGTATCGCCGCAGTTTAATCACAGTAAAGTGCAACTGCTTTTTGTTGAAGTGCTTGTAACTCACGCAAAAGCTTAGCAAGCCAATCAACCTCTCGAGCTACAAATGACATAGCTCTGTATTCGGATTCTGTAGAGGATAAAGAAACACTTGATTTTTTCTTAGTTTTCCATGATATGAGAGAAAATCTGAGAAACATATAATATCCAGAGGTAGAACTGAGAGTATCAGGGCAGGATGCCCAATCAGCGTCAGTGAAACCTTTCAGAACCAGGTCTGAAGTTGATGAATAGAAACAACCAAGACCAACTGTTCCTTTGAGATAATGGAGTACCTTGTGAGCAGCTTTGAGATGAGAGTGTTTAGCAGAGCAGCATCTTCTAGCAAGTCCAATGTGTACTTTTGTTGACAGATGGAGATTCCAGAGCTAGAACGTGCAATTTCAAGACCAAGAAAGTATCTCAATTTTCCAAGATTACGAAGCATAAAGACTGACTGCAGATCAAGTTTTAATTGAGTTGTGTCTTTGACGTTATTTCCTGTAATAACAATGTCATCAACATAGACCAAGACAGCCATAAAACGATCTCCATTCTTCTTAGTGAACAAAGTATGATCAGCTTGAGACTTTTGAAAACCAAGCTGTTGCAGAGTGGTGCTGAATTTTAAAAACCATTGGTGAGAAGCTTGTTTTAGACCATATAAAGACTTCTTTAGTTTACAACCTGGATCCTCTGGTAGAGTTTCCCCCTGTCTTGGTGTGTACCCTTGTGGCAAATCTATGAAGATCTCTTCATCCAAATCACCATTTAGAAAAGTATTGGATATGTCTAATTGATCCAAAGTCCAGTTCTTTGCAGCTGCAACGGCTAAGAGAGTTTTAAATGTTGTCATTTTTGCAACAGGAAAAAAGTATCAATATAATTGTTTCCTTCTTGTTGAGTGTACCCTTTCTCTACTAATCGATCTTTATAATTTTATTCCATTTTTCTACACGAATTAATGGGAGATCTGTTGACAAAAAATGGAAACTAGCCTATTGCCTTCTTATTTGCAGGAAGAGAACAAATATCCCAAGTGTGAGTGTTCTCTAGAGCATGAAGTTCATCATTCATGGCCTTAAGCCAATCTGTTGATTTGTTTACTTCTCTTTAAGAACCGGTTCTCCATGAGCTGAGACAAAACATATGAAAGCCGTGAAAGAATCTGATAATTTGTCATAGTTCATAAAGTCTGAAAGAGGATATAGAATGTCTTAGATATGAAGTTGCACTGATAATCCTGCAAATGATTTGGAACCTTCACATTCCTTCCAGAAGATGTAGAAAACGTGTTTATAGGACTAGCAACGTCACCCTTATCACCAACAGATGAAACAAGTAAGGTTTGAGGCACAGATGTTGAAACTGAAGCCGTAGGAGATGCAGAAGCAACACTAAAGTTATCATCACTTAATTCAAAATCTCTTGAAGCAAATGGGAAAATGTCCCCAAACACAACATAACGAGAAATCTGTATCTGATTAGTTTGTAAATCAAGGAGCTTGTATCCTTTATAGCCTAAAGGATAACCAAGGAATAGACATGCTCTTGCTCGTGGTTGCAATTTAATTCTGTCCTTCGAAGAGGTAGAACTATAACAAAGATAACCGAATACTCTCAAACTATCACAATCTCGAAGCTTTGATGTAAGCAGTTCAATACGAGATTTGTCTTCAAGAAGAGGTGTGAGTAATCTATTAATAAGGAAAGTTGCTGTCAAAATACAGTCACCCCAAAACTGAAGTGGTATATGTGCTTGAAACATAAGAGAACGAGCCACATTGAGAAGATGTTGGTGTTTCCTCTCCACTATTGAGTTTTGTTGAGGAGTCTCAGGACAGGAGTGATAAGCGACGAATCCTTTCTGCTTGAATAAGTCAATAAACTTCAATTCCGGAGCATTATCGGACCGTACACTCTTAATCACTTTGCCATACTGTGTTTCAATAATTTGAAGATATTCTGGAAACACTTTCAAAATTTCATCTTTGCTGCGCATGAGATAAACCCATGTCAGTCTTGTGTGGTCACCTACAATAGTTAGGAAATAACTATATCCTTCAAGAGGTTGAGTTGAAAAAGGTCCCCATGTGTCGATGTGAACCAAATCAAATGCATTCTCACATCTATTGTTAGTAGAAGGAAACAGTATGTAACACCCCGCTCCCGCTCTTGAGAGACACAGTGTTATTCCTTGGTCTTGCCAAAAATACATTTTTTGAAAAATCGATCGACACCAAAAATCTTGCTCAAAATTCCTGAAAAAGGGAAAATAAAAAGGGGTGAGTAATGAATTACTCAGTGAGGAGATCAGTTCCGCCCACTGAGGCTTAAAGCTCTAGCCTAATTAAAGCAAATCTATCATAACACGGAAAGCAAACATATACAACTCGTATTTTTCAACAAGTTGTACCAAACATGTTAGTCTGCCGTAGCAGCCAACTCTACACATAATAACCCACCACCCTCTAGATGGTTCAAGGCAATTGTTTGGGAGACCACGGTGCATAGCTCGATCCTCCCTAGCTCGTCAGCGGTTTTTGGGCTGAAGCGTTCCCGTCGACCCACTTCAGACCATCTATCTCTTTTCCGCAGGAATGCCGGCCTGTAGTCAAAGTTGAATTCCGCGTCACCACTCTTTAAGAGACAGCTCAACATACTCTAAATATTTTTTTTTTTACTTTACTAACTCAAAATATTAATTACTCTCAACCATATATCATATGAAAATATCATTACCATTCAAATATATTTAATTATTATATAATATATTCAGACAACTATCCTAATAACAAGCAATCATAGAATTTCTAATATTAATAATATAATAATAATTATTATTTATCAACTTATTTATATTTATATTTATACTTATATATCTATTTATACTTAATAAATTACTATGATAATTATTTTATAAATAGAATAAATTAACTTTAATTAAACTAAAACTGAAAGACTTGCATAGATCAAAAACACAGGAAAATAGGCTGAAACTCAAAACTCAGCAGCTACCTTCGTACACAAGCAACAAAATTAGGTTTCTTATTTTACATCAACAGTGGTTACCTGCGGGACAAGCCACGCGATTTCTGAACAGATCTTACCTTGATCTGAACGTCCGATGGTCTCGTTGGTTTCCTGGATATGTCTTTTATCCATAACCAATAAGTTCCTAGCTCTTCTTACTCAGATGGTAAGAGAAAACGACCCTAAAGTTGCCAAGTTGAACACAGATTCAAAAACAGAAACACAGAATTCTCTTAGTCTGAAACAAAAACTGATTCGACACCTCATCTTATTCTGATCGTATCTTCCCCAATATAACTCCGATCACCAATACGTTTTCATCTAAAGACTCTTGAAAGAGAGATATTTCCAACCATATAAAGATAAAGTTCATAGGCTTAGTGACCGATTAGTTATGAACCCCGAAAATAAGCAAAACGGACACGTTTTTGAAATAGCAAATAGTTTTGACGTCTTACCTTAAACTAATCATAACTTCCTCAATACAGCTCCGATTGACAAGCGGTTTGCGGCTACAGCTTTATGAGAGAATTATCTTTCCAAGCATATGTAAATCACAAACAACAGATCAGTAATTCAGAAGTTATTGACCCTGAAACTAAGCTGTCCGGACTGGATTCCTTACCAGTTTGAAGCTTCTAATGTTGGCTCAGCAAAATTCGAAAGTACAAAGCGTGACTTAGGAGATTGAGTTTGCAGATGGAAGAAGATAAAGAGATTAATCGGCGCTGAGGTTAGTTGGTTTTATAGGAGGCATGATATGATTTTAGGGTTAGGTTGTTAACCCTTATTTTCTCCAACAAATCATCTTTTTATTCAAAATTTGAATCTCCTCTCCTTGATGGGCCTTATGGGCCACGAAATTGAGTTTTCAAAACTTAAGTTTTGGGTGTCAAGTTTGGGTCTCACACAGTAAGTGCTTGTGTTTTGCAAGGGGGCATGCTTGACAGTGAAATGAATCTTTATTTCCTCCTTTCAAACCAAGTACATTTGTGAAAAAATCTGTTTTGTACATGGAAGGATGTCCTAATCTATTGTGCCATAAAGATGTATAAGCAACAACAGAAGAACAAAAAGAAAACTATCTATCATATTTCTTAGGTAGAGCTCCCACGTCCAAGATGTATAGATTTGAAATCATTTCAACTTGTCCAATCGCCAGAGCCTTGGTAGGATTCTGTATCAAACAAGTACTTTTATAAAAAACAACTGTGAAACCCAAATTATTTGTCAGCTCACTGATGCTAAGAAGGTTGAGTCTAAAATCTGGGATGTAAAGCACATTATGGAGAATCAAGTGCTCATTGATCTTTACATTCCCTAGACCTGCAATCTCCACATTCAAACCAGTAGGCAAAGTCACAGAAGAATGTATCTTATCACTGAAACTAATAAACAAACTCTTATCATGAGATACATGATGAGTTATCCCACTGTCAATTACCCAAGACTCAGAGGAAAGACGAGTATTTTCAGACTATAAGATACCTATGAAAGTTACTATTGATTGAGAAAAATACATACCAGGCATGGTGGAAATAATACCACTTGTGACAGAGCCATTGCCTTTCTCTCCTCCAGAAGTAGAAGCTCCTTAGTGTGATGTTGGTTGTAATTGAGAGCTAAAGTAGGCAATGCATTCCTAAATCCGATCCTTAGTGAGAGTGTTGAGAATATGACCTAGAGTGTCATTCATACCATTGAGAGAGGCTTGGGCAAGAACAAATTTTGAAAGTAACTGTCCAGAGTGATTATCAGTTTGATTCTTTTTTTTGTGCTTGAATTCGGGAGGAAAACCATGCAGTTTGTAAATTTTTCAATAGTATGACCAACCTATCCACAATGAGAGTATATACGGCGATTCTGTTTTGTTCCATTAACGGAAGATTGAGTTGCATTGACAGCTATCGAATCAACATTATTCACAGGAGTTGATATATGAAAGGCTGCATCATTAGACGAGGTAGGAGCTATAATTCTCTGATTATGATCCTGGTCCACAAGGTGATAGACTCCTGCAAGATCTGGCACTGTCTTTTTCATTATAATCTGATTACGAACCATGTTGTAAGATTTATTAAGGCCAGCCAAGAACTTTATAATCTTTGCATTCTCTGCCTTTGTGTCTATGACTTTGCAACAAGAACAGTCATGAGAAGTTTAAATACAATCGGATCCTTCTAAATCATCCCAAAGAGTTCTTAATATAGTATAATACTCAGATAAAGTCATAGAACCTTGTTGTACAAACCAAATCTGCTGTGTTATGTGAAATCGAGTAAGCAAATCCTTCCATATAGTCGAGACATCACTGAATCGTAAGATACTGCCATAGATTTGTTTAGATACTGAGTTAAGGAGCCAAGACTTGACCATCGAGTTACATCTAGACCAAATATGATATAGCGGACTGGTCTTAGGAGGTCGAACAATTGATCCATAGATAAAGGCAAGCTTGTTTTTAGCATCTAAAACATTATGAATAGCTATACTCCAGGTTCCGTAATTAGTACCATCAAGAATCTCAGCAACAATTGAAATCCCCAGATTATCGCTACTAGTCAAGTATTAAAAAGAATGAATGTTGTTCATAGATTCAAGAGTATGCACCTAACGAGTTACATTCGGCAGAAAAGTATCTTCAGTGCGCTCAGCGGAGGATTGGCTTCTGCTACTTCGGCGAGGGATTCTTCTTATTGTCACCATTACCAAATCTTGAAATTGAACAAGAGATTGGTGAGAAGAAAGAATCGAAAAAAGGAAGACGCAGTAGAACGAAAAGGAAAAAGAAGAGTCCGATGAGAAGAGCGGAGAAAAGTGATGACAGCGGCGAGTCAATGAATCACCGATGACAAAGAAGAGCGGATCGCTCTGATACTATATCAGCTGAATTGAATCAACAGAAAAATATACTGTTATTCAGCTTAGAATTAAATATAGATTGATGTTTTTGATTTAATACAACATAATCTCGGTTTAATTAAAACCAGAATACAAATATATAGTTAACTTTAAACCAATCATCAATTTATTCTAATAATATATATCAATAAAATAGGAGGAGAAGACAAAGAACCTCTTGTAGCATTGAATGGCTTTGGAAAGGGGAATTGTAAAGCATAATGGTAATGAGGGAAAAAAGGGAAGAGAATCTCAATCGGTTAGGTCTCTTCGTGCACAAATGAGTTATTCTTTGATTTTGGTTTTTGATTCATCCTTGTTGGTACCAGGCCCAAAATCTTTAACAGCCTTGATAATGATGAATTAGAGAAGATGGGCCGAACAGATGACTAGGCGAGCCTCATGAAGTTCTTTGGGCCAAGCATACGAAGCCCAGAAGAACGTAGCCGACTAAGCGAGCAACCGACCTTCTCCACATCAGACTTATTCACCAACCTTCACCATGCTCGCCGGAAATCAAAGAGAAGATCTTGGAGAATCTTGAGAGGATCTAGATCCAAAGACCTAGGGCCAAAAGCCTATAAATAGTAGTCCTTAACCTTGGGAAGAGGACAGAGAAAAATATAGAGAGAAAACCCTAGAACTCAGGAACTAGAACAAGAGAATTGTTCGATCTCCATTTGTAACGTATTTTCANAGATCCAAAGACCTAGGGCCAAAAGCCTATAAATAGTAGTCCTTAACCTTGGGAAGAGGACAGAGAAAAATATAGAGAGAAAACCCTAGAACTCAGGAACTAGAACAAGAGAATTGTTCGATCTCCATTTGTAACGTATTTTCATCTAATAAAGGTGTTTGATTCAAAGTTCCATGATTTTTTAACTAGTGTTGAGTTTCAGCATCAACATTTTGGTGCCCACCGTGGGGCACAAATCAATTTAACCTCAAAGTAAATCAACTAACGGCTAAAATGGATCGGTCAAACAAACAGAGTGACGTACCAACGACTTCAAACGCAGGCCGAAGGGGACAACCGCAAAATACCGTGAACACGCGGGGACAAACCCTAACCGACTTGCGGCAAATGATGGCAGACCTAGTGGAGTAAAGTAATCGATGAACGGATCAAATCCTCGAGAGGCTTAACGCCCAGGATCAACGATTTAATCAGCTCCAGGCGCAGCTCCCCCAGCAAAACAATCAGCAACCTATTAATCCACCGGCGAACCCGGTAGGAACTAACCAAAACAAACGACAACATGAAAACGCCGAGCACCAAACAGCAGATGAAGAGGTGCAGGAAAGCGACGCTCGCCAAATAACCAACCCATACGAGGGGATAAACCAGTCCCAGGAAAACGACATAGCCAAAGAGCTAGAAGAAATGCGCACCCTCCTCGCTGCTCAGCAAGCAGAACATGCGCGAATGAGGTCTCAAATTCACCGAGCGACGACTTTGGCCCCCGACATTCATAGAGTGGTGGAATCGACGAGACAATCCCCTTTCACTCGGTGGATTCTGACCGCCACAATTAAGGATATAGGAAACATCAAGTTTCCCTCATATTCAGGAGATTCTGATCCGGTGGCCCATCTAAGGATATTCCAATTCATCGCAGTAAAAGCGCATTACAGCGACGAGGAAAGGGATATAGGACTTTGCNGTAAAAGCGCATTACAGCGACGAGGAAAGGGATATAGGACTTTGCAGGATTTTTACTGAAAACCTAACGGACCAGCGTTACAGTGGTTCTCCTCGCTAAGGGTCGGATCAATCGATAACTTTGAACAACTCGCGGATTGTTTTCTCAAACACTTT
>OVBA01009255.1:0-10941 GCA_900406435.1 Lepidium aucheri | reverse complement strand
ATGATTCTAGTTCAAGGAATATGAAATATAAGATTCTTTCATAAGAAACACATGGAGCTCACCTCAAAAAATAGTCTGTTATAGAAGCTTTATAGTAGGAAGAGCATGATGTGTGATCATTGCAAAAGGATGGTCCACACCAAGGATAAGTGTTGGATTCTCCATCTACCTCTCAAACAGAACAAGTGGAAGGATTAAAATGCTATAACTGGATAAGTAACCTTAAGTTTATTGAGAACTTAGAACTAGCTCTTAGTACTCTCATAAACTAGCTAACTCTCTTGCTATTCACTCAGGTGCTTTTCACCACTTATTTAGTAACCTTAAGTTAAAATATATTGTAGAACTAGGTGTAGGAATGTGGACATAGCTAATGCTGATAGGGTTCTAGTACAAGTAATAGGGAAACTAAGACTCTTTGGCAAGAATCATGTGGAGCTCACCTCGGCAAAATATGTGTTATACAAGCATGATGGTAGGAAGAGCAATTTATCTTAACACTGCAAGAGAATGAGCCACACCAAGGGTAAGTATTAGATTCTCTATCTACATCTCAAACCAAAAAAGTAGAAAATCAGAAAGCAACCACATGATTAGTATCCTTAAGTCGATAGAGAACGTCGAACTAGAACTTACTAATCTCATTAACTGACTAACTCTCTTGTTATTTACTCATGTGCTTCTCACCACTTGATAAGTAACATCAATTTGATGGAGAACATAGAACTAAATGTAGGGAATGTGGATATACTACTGGTTATATGTTTCTAGTCCAAGGAATAGGGAATCTAAGACTCTTGGACAAGAATCGTGTGGAGCTCAACTACAAAAATAGATACTATGAAGAGCATGGTGTGTGATCACTGCAAGAGAATGGGCCACACCAAGGGCAAGTGTTGGAGTCTCCATCTACATCTCAAACCAAACAAGTGGAAAGATCAAAAGGCCACCACATGATTAGTAACCTTTGGGTGATAGAGAATGTAGAACTAGCACTTATTACTCTCCTAAACCGGCTAACTCTCTTGTTATTGATTCTGGTGTTTCACACCACTTCTTTAGTAACCTTAAGTTGATAGAGAGCGTAGAACTTGCTGTAGGTAATTTAGACATAGCAAATGGTGATAGCACGCTAGGAATATGGAATCTAAGATTCTTTGAGAAGAATCATGTGGAGCTCACCATTGCATATAGTGTGTTATAAAAGCATGATGGTAGAAAGAGCATGGTGTGTAATCAATGCAAGAGAAGGGGACGCACTGAGGATAACTGTTGGTAGAGAACATAAAATTAGGACTTATTACTCTCATTTACCGACTAACTCTCTTGTTATTTACAAAGGTGCTTCTCTGATACACGCCTCAAGGTGCTTCTCTAAGGTTGTTGGGAATGAATCTTAATCAAAGGGAAACCGAAATGCTTCCTTTGCTAAGATGTGGATGTGATGCGGAAGTTGGTGGCTTGAAGAGTGATCCACAAGAAGAATGGAGGCTTGTTGGTACAATCGGACACACTTCTGATCAAGGAGAATCCTCACGAGATCACTTGGTGTGGTTTGCACGTTTGAGCAAAGCGGCTAAGATTCCAACGGCTAGGTTTTCTAAGTAGAAGGAAGTTCAATCTTTATTGATAATAGGTTAAAAAGAATACATGGCTGCAAGGGCACCTTATATAATGGTCCTATCAGCTAGCCCTAAATGGCCGACTCAAGCAAAAGAGACAAGAAAAACAAAGATGGGTCGCAGCCAGACAACAAGCAAACAAGAAACAAAGAATGCGGAAACTAACTTAGTGTTCTGATGGCCTTGCTTCACAAGCTGAAGCCTTGACCCTTATTAAACGAAATTTAAAAGGCCTGTGGACTCTAAGAATCTCTAATCTAAGAGGCTGGAGCCATTGGGTTTGATGGACCTGCAAAGACATTTATCATGAAAATAAAACATACCTTGTTGGACCGAATGAAAGGCCAAGCCTTGTTGGTTGCTTGTAGCTCAAGTCTTCACGGTACTTGGTCCTCTTGCTCAGCTTCTTTAATGTCTTGAAAGTCTTGAAGTTCTTGGTCTTGGTCTTGGTCTTGTTCTTGGTCCGAGTCCTTTGTCTTCTTCTTCACACTTCTTGAAAATACTTCAATGTGGCTCTTATCAATTTGGTGCGATCCGGTGTAGAAGCTTCCTCTTCTTTGCTTAACACTTCAGCCACAGTTTCTCCTAGTTGCTCCCTTAGCTTGCGTGCTCTAGCTCTAGTCATGGGTCTGTTTGGTTCCATTGGCTTGATGCCCTCATCATTCCCTCCCTCTTGAAGATGCTCCATCATGGGTGCATCATACTCGTCTACATGAAAAGGAGAGAGATCAGCAACATTAAAACTTGAATAAAAGGTTGAACTCACCTAGCAGTCCCAAACGGTAGGCGTTGTCATTGATCCGTTCTAGTACTCGGAACGGTCCATCACCGCATGGCAAGAGCTTGGACTTGCGCTTATTCGGGAACCTCTCCGGCCGTATGTGGACCCAAACCCAATCTCCTGGTTCGAATGTCACAGCCTTGCGTCTCTTGTCCTTTCTTTGTTTGATTGCTTCAGAATTCTTTTCCAAGTTCTCCTTGACCTTGAGGTGTAGCTTACGGACCAGCTCGGCCTTGGCACTTGAATCTTTGTCAAGGTAATGGCGTGGAGGAAGTGGTGTAAAGTCCATAGGTGTCAAAGGATTGAATCCATACACTACTTCAAAAGGTGTAAACTTAGAAGAAGAATGAGTAGCTCGGTTATAAGCAAACTCAACCATAGGTAAACATGAATGCCAATTGTTTAACTTCTTACCAACCGTAGCCCTAAGTAAGGTACCTAGAGTACGGTTTACCACCTCTGTTTGGCCGTCGGTCTGAGGATGACAAGTGGTTGAGAAGAGAAGTTTGGTGCCTAGTTTACGCCACAAAGTCCTCCAAAAGTAGCTCATGAACTTGGCATCTCGGTCTGAAACTATGGTTCTCGGAACTCCATGTAAACGCACCACTTCTTTGAAGAATAGGTCAGCTATTTGTGATGCATCATTGGTCTTGTCACAAGGTATAAAGTGAGCCATCTTTGAGAAACGGTCCACTACAGCAAAGATTGAATCCTTGAACTTGATCTTTGGCAAACTTAAGACAAAGTCCACAGAAATATCCTCTCAAGGAGCATTAGGTATAGANATAGGTAAAGGAAGATATAGACCATGAGGATGAGACTTAGCTTTTGCCTTGAAGCATGTGGCACATTTGATGCACAGCCGTTCCACATCTCTCCTTAGGTGTGCCCAGAAGTAGTGTTCGGTTACCATGCCTAGGGTCTTGTCAACACCAAGGTGTCCCATGAGTCCTCCACCATGCACTTCTCTAAGTATTAGATCCCTCATTGAACCTTGCGGTATGCATAGTCTTTTCTCACGGAATAGATACCCTTCATGGATGTAGTATGACACAAAAGCTCCTTTGTGGCATTCTTTATAAATGTCTCTAAAGTCTAGATACTCATTGTAGCTGTTCTTGATGAGCTCAAATCCTAAAACCTTGGCATCCATGATGGAAATGAGGTTGTGTCGTCTAGATAGAGCATTCGCAACGACATTCTGCCTTTCCTTCTTGTACTTGATCACATAGGGAAATGTTTCCACGAACTCTAACCATCTTGCATGCCTCTTCTTCAGATTGGTCTGACCCCTCAAGTGCTTCAAAGTCTCATGGTCGGTGTGAACCACAAACTCTTTGGCTAGTAGATAGTGTTGCCAAACCTCTAAAGCTCAAACCAATCCATACAACTCCTTGTCATACGTTGGATAGTTGAGTGTGGCTCCACTTAGCTTCTCACTGAAATAGGCTATGGGTCTTTTATCTTGAGTCAGCACAGCTCCAATCCCCAACCCGGAAGCATCACATTCCACTTCAAAAGCCTTCTCAAAATTCGGAGAAGGCTCTTTCTTGTGCTTCTCCCCATTGTAATGGAAAATCCTTCTTGATCACAGCCGTAAGAGGAGCGGCTATGGTGCTAAAGTTCTTGACAAAGCGGCGCTAGAAGCTTGCTAAGCCATAAAAGCTCCTTATATGGCCGATGGATGTTGGTGTCGGCCATTCTTCTATGGCTTTGATCTTTTCTTGATCTACACGTATCTCTTGTGAAATTATGGTAAAGCCTAAAAACACAAGCTCATTAGTGTAAAACGTGCACTTCTTAAGGTTCGCATAGAGGCTTTCTTGACGAAGAGTCTCTAGTACTTACTTAAGGTGCACTATGTGATCGGACAAACATGAACTATAAACAAGAATGTCATCAAAATAAACAACGACAAAGTTACAGATGTAAGCCCTTAGGACTTGGTTCATGAGTCTCATGAATGTGCTCTGTGCATTGGTGAGTCCAAATGGAATCACGAGCCACTTATACAAACCTTTTTTGGTTTTGAAGGCTGTCGTCCACTCATCACCTTCCTTCATCCGCACTTGGTGATAGCCACTCTTAAGATCTATCTTGGAGAATATGGTGGCTCCATGAAGTTCATCTAGCATCTCATCCAGACGTCGAATAGGATGGCGGTACTTGATGGTGATGTTGTTGATTGCACGGCAGTCCACACACATCCTCCATGACCCATCCTTCTTTGGCACGAGCAATACTGGAACAGCACATGGACTAAGGCTCTCCCGGATGTATCCCTTGTCCAATAAGTCTTGCACTTGTCGCTCAAGCTCCTTAGCTTCTGGCAGATTGATGCGGTAAGCCGCACAGTTTTGTAGTGCGGATCCTTGTACAAAGTCTATTTGATGTTCAATGCCTCGGATTGGTGGTAAACCAGCTGGTGTCTCTTCTGGAAACACATCCTTGAATTGTTCTAATAGCTCACGGATGTGTGGTGGAAAATCTGCACAAGACATCTCAAGACACACATTCTCTTTGAAGAGCATTAGTAGCACGGTTTCCTTGGCACACAAGGTTTTCTCTATAACACTTGGAGTTACATAGAGAGAGGGTTTACTTACCTTGCTAGACTGAACCATTTTCAGCTGTAGCTCATGCACTTGTGCTGGTGTCAAAGGTGCTAAGCTATACTTGCGTTTGTCATGCACAAACGAGTAGAAATAGGTGCGGCCATTGTGTAGGGCCTCTTTGTCAAATTGCCAAGGTCTGCCAAGTAGAAGATGTCCAGCTTGCATGGGAGCTACATCACATAGTGCTTGGTCTTGGTATGTTCCAATACTGAAAGGCACGGTTACTTGCTCGGAGACTTTGATTTCTACTTTGTCGTTGAGTCATCTCAAGCGGTATGGCCTTGGATGCTTTGTCGTGGTGAGACCTAATTTCTCAACCAAAGACTTGCTAGCCACGTTAGTACATGAACCACTATCAATAATGAGATTACATACCTTGCCACTTATTGTACATCTTGTGGGGAAGATGTTTTCTCTTTGTGCGGTTTCATCCGGCACAACCATAGAGCTAAGTATGCGGCGAGTTACAAGGAGTTCTCCTACGTCCGGGTGGGCTACAGTCTCCTCAGCCTCTCCTACCACTTCATCTACCTCCATCTCGTCCTCATCTTGTGATTCATACTCTCCTCCATTGGTAACAATCATTGTCCTTCGGTTTGGACACTCTCTAGCCATATGTAGGCGACCTTGACACTTGAAACACACAATGTCACGAGTTCTAGTAGCATTTGAAACTTTACTAACCTCAGATCTTTGACTCTTAGTTGGTTCTTGTTCAGCTCTTTTGTACCGAGTCTCTTGCTCAATAGTTTTTCCCTTATCTTGCGATCTAGTGTTGTTCATGGTCCAAGTGTTGTTGTTTCTGGTATGGTTTGTGGCAGCCGTCTTCCTTTTGATGTGTTGCTCAGCTTGTATGGCAAAATGTAGAAACTCCCTCAGCTCATGATATGGCTGTCTCTCCACCTTTCTGGCTATCCGGTTTTGTAGCCCATCCAAAAACTGAGCCATAATGGTCTCCTCCGGCTCCTCGGATTTTAGCCGGTTCTTCAAACATTCGAACTCTTCAAAATACTCCTTCACGGACCTATTTCCCTGCACCAACTTACGAAAGCTCTTCTGTAAGTCTCTATGGAAATATGGAGGCACATACCTTTTCCTAAGATTGAATTTCATTTCATCCCAAGTGGTGACTTGGTTGTAATGGTGGCGTCTTCGTTCGGCCATGTCTTGGTCCCACCAAGACAATGCGTTGTCCGTGAGTTGAGCAGCAGCAAAGCTCACTCTCTTGTGATCAGCATAATGGTAACATTCGAAGATGTATTCCATCCTCTTCTCCCAATCCAAGTATGCTTCCTGATAAATCTTGCCGGCAAAGGTGGGTGCAGTAAGCTTCGGATCAGTACTAGCGCGTATTGGGTCCTCTCGTTCGCGTCCACGGTGTTGTGGATCCCTTATACGTGCTGCACGGTATCTAGGAGTTGTGTCATAAGGGTCTAGATCAAACTCTTCCTCTCGTTATGCATATGTGTCACCATCCCTTGGATATTTGGACATACGGGTGTTTCCCGATCTTGGCTCCAAGCGGTCTATACGGGTGTTGATGGCTTGGATTTGTTCTTGGAGCTGAGCCAATATCTCAGCTAGACTTGGAACATTTGCTTGATTCTCCATGTTCCTACACACGAAAAGATACCGTTACCTTTCTTCTTTTCTTTTTTCCGTAAATAGGCGAAAAGGAAATCACAAAATCGCAAAATGGAAATAACAAATAAGGAAACAACACAATTTCTTTCACCCTACACGAGTTCTGCAGATCAAACACTAATATTCTCGTCTTCTACACTTAGGAAACTAAGAACCCTAGTTGACACAAACAAGTTCAAACTCGGATCTAAGCAAACAATGGCTCACACAAGTCGGAATTCGAATCTAACAACCTACCGATAGTGGTGATGGTTTTAAACAAGCAAAACAAGACAGAACGAAAAGCAAAGATAGATACAACCTTCTAGGAAACCTTTGGCTCTAATACCAAAATGATACACGCCTCAAGGTGCTTCTCTAAGGTTGTTGGGAATGAATCTCAATCAAAGGGAAACCGAAGTGCTTCCTTTGGTAAGATGTGGATGTGATGCGGAAGTTGGTCGATTAAAGAGTGATCCACAAGAATAATGGAGGCTTATTGATATACTCGGATACACTTCTGATCAAGGGGAATCCTCACGAGATCACTTGGTGTGGTTTGAACGTTTGAGCAAAGCGGCTAAGCTTCCAACGGCTAGGTTTTCTAAGTATAACAAAGTTCGTTCTTTATTGATAATATGTTAAAAAGAATACACGGCTGCAAGGGGACCTTATATAATGGTACTATCAGCTAGCCCTAAAGGGCCAACTCAAGCAAAAGAAACAAGAAAAACAAATATGGGTCGCAGCCCAACAACAAGCAAACAAGAAACAAAGAATGCGGAAACTAACTTAGTGTTCGGATGGCCTTGCTTCACAAGCTGAAGCCTTGACCTTTATTAAACGAAATTTAAAAGGCCTATGGACTCTAAGACTCTCTAATCTAAGAGGCTGGAGCCATTGGGCTCGATGGACCTGCAAAGACATTCATAATGAAAATAAAACATACCTTGTTGGACCGAATGAAAGGCCAAGCCTTGTTAGTTGCTTGTAGCTCAAGTCTTGACGGTTCTTGGTCCTCTTACTCAGCTTCTTGAATGTCTTGAAAGTCTTGAATGTCTTGGTCTTGGTCTTGGTCTTGGTCTTGGTCTGAGTCCTTTGTCTTCTTCTTCGCACATCTTGAAAATACTTCAATGTGGCTCTTATCAATTTTGGTGCGGTCCGGTGTAGAAGCTTCCTCTTCTTTGCTTAACACTTCAGCCACAGTTGCTCCCTCATCTTGCGTGCTCTAGCTCTAGTCATGGGTCTATTTGGTTCCATTGGCTTGATGCCCTCTTCATTCTTACCACTTGTTAAGTAACCTCAATTTGATAGAGAAATGGAACTAATTTTATGGAATGTTGACATAGCTACTGTGATAGGTTTCTGGTCGAAGGAATAGGGGATCTAAGACTCTTTCATAAGAATCATGTGGAGCTCAACTACGAAAATAGATCCTAGGAAGAGCATGGTGTGTGATAACTGCATTAAAATGTGCCACACCAAGAACAAGTGTTGGATTCTCCATCTACACCTCAAACCAAACAAGTGGAAGGATTAAGAGATCACCACATTATTAGTAACCTTAGGGTGATAGAGAACGTAGAACCTGCACTTATTACTCTCACAAATTAGCTAACTCTCTTGTTATTGATTCAGGTTTTTCACACCACTTCTTTAGTAATCTTAAGTTGATAGAGAACATAAAACTAGCTCTAGGGAATTTAGACATAGCTAATGGTGATAGGATTCTAGTCAAAGGAATATGGAATCTAAGATTCTTTGATAAGAAACATGTGGACCACACCAAGGATAAGTGTTGGATTCTCATTTACATCTCAAACCAAACAAGTGTAAGGATCAAAATGCTACAACATGATTAGTAACCTTAAGTTGATAAAGAACTTAGAACTAGCACTTAGTATTCTCATAAACCGGCTAACTCCTTGCTATTGACTCAGGTACTTCTCACAGCTTATTTAGTACAACTAAGTGTAGGGAGAGTAGAAATACTTAATGGTGATAGGATTCTAGTCTAAGGAATAGGGAAACTAAGACTCTTTGGCAAGAATCGTGTGCAACTTATGTCATCAAAAGTTGTGTTATACAAGTATGATGGTAGGAAGAGCAAGGTGTCTGAACACATCAAGAGAATGAGCCACGCCAAGAATAAGTATTAGATTCTCTATCTACATCTCAAACCAAAAAACTAGAAAATCAAAATGCAACCACATGATTAGTAACCTTAAGTCGATAGAGAACGTCAAACTAGCACTTACGACACTGATTAACGGACTAATTCTCTTGTTATTTATTCACATGCTTCTCACCACTTGTTAAGTAACCTCAATTTGATGGAGACCATAGAATTAAATGTATGGAATGTTGACATAGCTACTGGTGAAAGGTTTCTAGTCCAAGGAATAGGGAATCTAAGATTCTATGATAACAATCTTGTGGAGCTCAACTACACGAATAGATGCTAGGATGAGCATGGTGTGTGATCACAGCAATAGAATGAGCCACACAAGGGACAAGTTTTGGAGTCTCCATCTACATCTCAAACCAAACAAGGGTAAATATCAAAAGGCAACTACATGATTAGTAACCTTAAGGACATAGAGAACGTAGAACTAGCACCTATTAGTCTCACAAACCAGCTAACTCACTTGTTAAGGATTCTAAGATTCCTTGACAAGAATCATGTTAGAAAATAGTGTCTTATACAAGCATGATGGTAGGAAGAGCATGCTGTGTGATCACTACCAGAGAATGGGCCACACCAACGATAAGTATTGGATTTTCCATCTACGTCTCAAAATGCTACAACATGATTAGTAACCTTAAGTTGATAGAAAACCTAGAACTAACACTTATTACTCTCATAAACTAGCAAACTCTCTTAATATTGATGTAGCTGCTTCTCACCACTTATTTAGTAACCTTAATTTTATAGAGAACGTAGAACTAACTATAGGAAGTGTGTACATAGCTAATGGTGATTGGATTCTAGTCCATGGAATAGGGAAGCTAAGAGTCTTTGGCAAGAATCTTGTGGAGCGCACCTCAGAAAAAACGGTTTTATACAAGCATTATGGTAGGAAGAGCAAGGTGTCTGAACAATGCAACAAAATGGGGCACACCAAGGATAAGTGTTGGATTCTCTATCTACATCTCAAACAAAACATTTGGAAGGATCAAATGGCCACCAAATGATTAGTAACTTTAAGTCAATAGAGAACCTAGAACTAGCATTTACTACACTCATAAACCAGCTAACGCTCTTGTTATTTACTCAGGTCCTTCTCCCCACTTGTTATTTTACATCAGCTTGATTTGAGAACATAGAACTAGATGTATAGAATATTGACATAGCTACAGGTGATAAGTTTCTAATCCAAGGAATAAGGAATCTAAGAATCTTTTATAAGAACCATGTGTAGCTCAACTAATGAAATAGTGTGTTATACAAGCATTATGCTAGGAAGAGCATGGTGTGTGATTACTGCAAGAGAATGTGGCACACTAACAAAAAGTGTTTGATTTTCCATCTACATCTTAAACCAAACAAGTTGGAGGATCAAAAAGCCACCACATGATTAGTAACCTTAGGTTGATAGAGAACGTAGAACTAGCACTTATTACTCTCACAAACCGGCTAACTCTCTTGTTACTAATTCATGTGTTTTGCACCACTTCTTTAGTAACTTTAAGTTGATAGAAAACGTAGAACTAGCTGTAGGGAATTTAGACATAGCTAATGGTTATTTGGATTTTAGTCCAAGGAATCGCGAATCTAAGATTCTTTGATAAGAATCATGTGAAGCTCACTTCAGCAAATAGTGTGTTATAAGAACATGATGTAGGAAGAGCAAGGTGTTTGACCACTGCAAGAGAATGGCCCATATCAAGGATAAGTATTAGATTCTCTATATACACCTTAAACCAGAAAAGTGGAAAACCAAAAGGCAACCACATGATTAGTGACCTTGAGTCGATATAGAACATCGAACTAGCACTTACTACTCTCATGAACCGACTAACTGTAATACCCACAATTGCTAAATCCGTAAACACACGAAGTGTGGTATGTGAGTACGGTACAAATGGACGAGCCAAACTTGGGCATTTGGTTTAGATGAGTTGAGAATGGGCATTGGAAACCCAAAGAATGAGAAAGAGCATGAANGGATCGGACAGATCTGGTCGGAGCGGACAGCTTGGTCGGATCGGACAAGTCTGGTCGGATCAGACAGTTTGGTCGGATCATACAAGTCTGGTCGGATCGGACAGCTTGGTCGGATCGGACAGGAACGGTCGG
>OVBA01009254.1:0-10942 GCA_900406435.1 Lepidium aucheri | reverse complement strand
AACAAATATTTGAAGATAAGAACTGATTAAAGTATCATACATGATACATGTATAACCTCCTATGTGAAATAAATCAGGGTTAAAATCGAAAGAAGTTTTAGTGAATGCCTTACCCCACTGAAATACTTCCTAAACATTAGATATAAGTCTAGTTTTGAAAGAGATTAATCTCACGAAGATCAAACCTCGGAGACTCCTTTTGACGGCAAGAAGAGAGATGCTAGAAGGTACGGCAGATGAGGGAAAATCAAACATCGGAGACTCCATAGGCGGCAAAGACAGAGACACCAGAAGATGTGCCAGATGAGTTGAGTTGAGGCCATAATCATCGGGTCTTAAAGGTGATTGATACAAACGTGTATCTCAAGTAGCAGAAAGTAGCTGAGATGAGATGAAGAAGAAGAGTGGAGGTGAGAAGAGAATGAGTGGACTCAGTAGAAGAAGAAGAAAGAAGCAGACGAAGAAGAAAGTGAGAGAGAGAGAGAGAGAGAAATAATTGTTTGTAGATTATTCGATAACCTTCCTAAAGTTGTGGGTTTACTTTTAAAAAAAATTTCAATAATAGAAGATAAGTAAGATAATTGAGAGAGTCTCTCTTTCCCACCGAGTATTCCTCTCCTCAAAGACTCTGTTTCTATTCAAGTCTCTAGCCACTTTGCTTTACTTGTTTAGCTTCTCTTCTCTCACGCTTTGAACATTGTTTCCTTCTCATTGTTGCCATTGCCACCTGAAACTTATTAATACCCCCGTAACAGACTCACCTTGTCCTCAAGGTGGAATGAGGGGTAACGTTCAGCCATATCCACCATCGACTCCCGTGAATCCTCAAAGTTAGGCAAATCTTTCCAACAAATTAAGACCTCAATGGTGTTGTTACCTGATCCATGGCGTATGGCTAGCACATCTTCTGGTTCCACCGACCATTCTAAGTTAGCATTGAGAATTGTAGGTATTTCCTGTACTTGAACTCCTGTAGGAATAGCTTTCTTCAGCTGTGAAACATGAAAAGTAGGATGAATGGCACACCCGGCTGGTAACTTCAACGTGTAAGCCACTTTTCCCACTCTCTTAATCACCTGATACGGTCCAAAATAACGAGGAGCCAACTTCTCATTCTGCCTTCTTACTGCTGTCATTTGTCTATAAGGTCCCAGTTTCAGATACACCCAATCCTCTACTGTAAATTCGACCTCTCTACGATGTTTATTGGCAGCCACTTCCATCCTCTTTTGTGCAAGTCCCATGTTATGTCTCAGCTCTTTCAACAGTTCATCCCTCTCAGTCAATAACTCCTCCACTTCATTATTAGTTGTAGGAGTATCACTATACCGCCATAGTTTTGGCACTTCTCTTCCATAAACAGCTTGGAAGGGAGTCATTCTTATAGCCGAATGGTAAGATGTATTGTATGAGAACTCAGACCATGGTAAGAATTTCACCCAACAACTTGGTCTCCCACTTGCAAAACAGCGTAAGTAGCTTTCTACACACCTATTCAAAACTTCTGTCTGCCCATCCGTTTGGGGATGATATGTTGTACTTTGTTTTAACTGAGTTCCTTGAGTTCGAAAAAGTTCAGTTCAAAAACTGCTAAGGAAGACTCTATCATGATCAGATACCATCGTTTCGGGGAAACCATGTAACTTCACCACTTCCTTGATATATGCTTCCGCAACTGAACGAGCTGTATATGGATGCTTCAACAGTATGAAATGGCTGTATTTACTCAATCTATCCACTACTACCAGCAACACACTATAACCATTCGATTTAGGCAACCCATCAATAAAATCTAAACTCACATCAGTCCAAATTTTCGTAGGTATTGGTAGTGGATTCAATAACCCCGCTGGCGATAGCGTTGAAGTCTTGCAAGTTTGACAATTTTGGCATTCCATAATAAACTGTTGAATCTGTTTCTTCATACCTTTCCAATAAACCTCTCTACTCATTCTCTTGTATGTCTTTAACACACCCTCATGTCCACCGACTTCAGAAGAGTGGAACTGATTGAATAACTTTGGAATGAAAGGAGATCCCAAGGGAATGACTAAGCGACTTCCTTTGAATAACAGACCATCCTTTAGAAGGTAACCCTCTTTACTCTGCGGATCTGATTGTAGTTTCTTCATCAATTCTGCACAAACAGAATCAGCTTGTTGTTGAGTTTTCAATTCAGTAACATCTACTGCTAAAAGAGCTGTAAGTTGCAAACATTGGATCTCTTCACTCGGTATTCTTGATAAAGCATCAACAACTCTATTATCTGACCCGGGTTTATACTCAATGGTGTAATTCAACCCCAACAACTTGGCTGCCCACCTTTGCTGATCACCTGCCATCGCTCTTTGATCTATAAGATACTTTAAGCTTTTCTGATCGGTGCGAATCACAAAACTTCTCCTTGTTACATAATGCTTCCATTTGTTCACTGCAAAAACTATTGCTAGCAATTCCCGTTCATAAACCGACTTGACTCTTCCAGATGTTGAGAAAGCCTGACTAATGTATGCAATAGGGCGATTCTCCTGGAGTAATACCGCACCTATTCCCGAACCTGAAGCATCTGTTTCGATCACAAAGGTTTTGTCATAGTCCAATAAGCGTAATACTGGCAGGCTAGTGACTACCTCTTTCAATTTCTCAAAGGCTAATTGAGCTCCTTCTGTCCACTTAAACCCATCCTTCTTTAACAACTCTGTTAAGTCTTTTGCTATCTGTCCATAACCTCTCACAAACCTGCGGTAATACCCCGTGAGACCTAAGAATCCCCTTAGTTGCATTACGTTTTTAGGAATTGGCCAGCTTAGCATCGCCTCTATCTCTTCCTTATCTGCTGCAACACCAGAACTGCTTATAATATGACCCAAGTACGCCACTTCACACAACCCAAACTGACATTTCTTCTCATTCACCACAAATTTATACTCCTCCAATGTCCTCAATACAGTTTCCAAATGCCTCAAATGTGTTNTGCCCATAGCTGATGATAGAACTAGAATAGATATTTTCTGTTTCCTACTCACACGAGCCCATATTCTTGCTATGTCCGGACTATAAATGAGGATATCATCAAAAAACACTAGCACAAATAATCTCAAGTAAGGTTTAAACACTTCATTCATTACCGACTGAAACGTTGCTGGTGCGTTTGTTAATCCGAACGGCATTACCAAGAATTCATAGTGCCCGTCGTGCATCTTGAATGCTGTCTTTTCTACATCAGATTCTTTCATTCTTATTTGATGATATCCTGATTTCAAATCCAGTTTCGAAAAGACTGCTGCTCCATTCAATTCATCCAATAATTCTTCTATAATGGGAATTGGAAATCTGTCCGGTATTGTTTCCTTATTCAAACTTCTATAGTCAACACATAATCTCCAGCCTCCGTCTTTCTTCTTCACTAAGATTACGGGGCTTGAAAAAGGGCTGATACTAGGCCTGATCACTCCTGCCTTCAACATCTCCTTAACCATGCATTCTATCTCATTCTTTTGAGTAAATGAATGTCTATAAGGTCGGACATTCACAGCATCAGCTCCTTCTTTCAATGTAATCCCATGCTGTCTATTTCTCAAAGGTGGCAAACCATGTGGCTGTTGGAAGACTGTCACAAATCGATCCAATAAGGTCTGGACAGCCGCTTCCCTTCGCTGAACTTGCTTATTGGAATCGAAAAGAGCAGTTAATTCCAACAGGTAACATTCATCCTCACCTGTAATTTTTGTCATCAATGACTTCAGAGAAGTTGGTCTCTTGATCAATGTTGGGTCACCGCATAATTTTTTCAAAACTCCTTCATCCTTGAAGCTAAGTGTATGCAAACCCCAGTTCACTCTTGTTTCCCCTAACGTTTCCAACCACGAGTAACCCAATACCACATCCATGTTTTCTAAGCCAAAACATAAAAATTCCATATGAATTCTAACCCCTTGAATCTGCAATGTGAATAGACACTTGCCACTACTTCGGATAATGTGTCCATCTCCCACATGTACAGAGAAGGGTCTGGTTTTAATGACTTGAAGCTTCAACTTCCTCACCAACTTCAGCGATACAAAATTACAAGTGGCACCAGAATCGATCAGCACTACCACATCTTCATCTTGTACTTTTCCTATTAGTTTCAGTGATTTCTTTGGAGACAACCCTGACATAGATAAGAGAGTAAACTCCTCAACTTCCTGATCAGTCTTCTTCTCCGTTAGAATCAGTTGAGATTCATTCTTTTCACTCTTCAAATCCATTTCCTCCTCAGGTTCGATTTCAATCAACCTGAATCTCTATTGACTCTTACAACGATGTCCAGACCACCATCTTTCACCGCTAAACCTGCAGGGATTATGGCTTCTTTTTGTCTCCATATTCACTAATCCATTCCGAGAATCAGTAGATTTCCTAGCTGGCTGTATCTCAGTTCCTTTAGAGTTTAATATAGAGTTACTTCTCTGTGTATTAGCTATGAAAGCTGTAGAACTACTTCAAATTATTCCTTGATAGGATCAACTCCGTTTTTCAGATTTAATTGCTGCTTGTTCCTCCATTATCTTAGCCATATCAGCCAAATCATCAATTCCTTCAGGTCTGTGTATCACTACCTTCTCCTTCAAGTTCTCTTTCAGCCCTTGCAAGAACATTTTTTCCAACACATCTTCAGCTAAATGGGGAACATGAGCAGACAACTCTTCAAATCTCTTCCTGTACTCATCCACATAATCTGTTTGTTTAATCCTCATCAACTGTCCAACAATCGACCCTCCTCTTGTTGGTCTAAATCTTTTCCTTAGTTTATCTTTAAAATCTCGCCAATCTCGAAAATCCTTCCTATCTTGCATTGTACGAGACCACATTACAGCACAGCCAGTAAGATGAAATAGACCCAGTTCTAACCATTCTAACTCAGGAGTTTGATTGAGTGAAAAATATCTTTCCACTCGATAGATCCAATCATCAGGGTTACTGCCATCAAAATCCGGAATCTCTACCTTTCTTATTGGTGAATCGTTGGAAGGAGTCGGAGAATGATTTCCTCTCTGAGACCTGTCACCAAACGCCGTCGTACGCGTTGGTAATGCCAGAGCAGGTAACGGCAAGATACCGTCTCTCCTACTTTTCTCTACTACCGATGTCGGAGCTACATCATCCTTCACCACAACCACTGGATGAGATTTAACGAAAGATCCTTGTCCTTCTTCACTCCCGGGAGTTGAATCACGCTTCAGAAATTGAGTAAGAGCTTCTTTCACCCACTGCAAGTCACTTCTCACTTCATGAACGTCTTTCTCCAGATCTGTAACTTTCCTCTCCACTATTGTCCCCGACTTCTTCAGATCGGAAGTGTCCCGGTCCAGTCGGACAAGCTGAGCTTCAATGGCCACATTTTTTTCTTGAGCCGCCGTTGTGTCATACTTGGGAGCCATAGCTCTGATACCAATGATACAAATGTGTATCTCAAGTAGCAGAAAGTAGCTGAGATGAGATGAAGAAGAAGAGTGGAGGTGAGAAGAGAATGAGTGGACTCAATAGAAGAAGAAGAAAGAAGCAAACGAAGGAGAAAGTGAGAGAGAAATAATTGTTTGTAGATTATTCGATAACCTTCCTAAAGTTTTGGGTTTACTTTAAATACAAATTGCAATAATAAAAGATAAGTAAGATAATTGAAAGAGTCTCTCTTTCCCACCGAGTATTCCTCTCCTCAAAGACTCTGTTTCTATTCAAGTCTCTAGCCACTTTGCTTTACTTGTTCAGCTTCTCTTCTCTCACGCTTTGAACGTTGTTTCCTTCTCACTGTTGCCATTGCCACTTGAAGCTTATCATGATTACGAGTAAAACTGTTCCATCTTCTAGCATTAATGATTTCTTTTTTTTTGGTCAAAAGCATTAATAGTTTATTTTTCGATGACATGTATCTTCTCCCAAATTTATTCGTAAACGTTCAAATGTGTATATCAAAATCTGACGTGTACAGTGAGCCGGATTTTTTCCGGAAGTATGACGTGTATAATATGGAACGATTTGATTGGATTAGGAAGTATGATGTGTCAACACTAGGAGAGACATAGTCTTCTTTTATATATATAACTAGTTGATGACCCGCCTTTCGGGTGAATTTTTCTTTATGTTGTTATATTTGAGTCATATAGCTTGAAATGAAAGTTATTTTTAATTACATTAAAACTGGTGATGTCATAAGTTGTTAAATGATTGAAATTTTGTATAAGCATCATAAGAAAAATTATTAAAGATTATCTTATAAATTTATAAGTCAGGTGTACATAAACCGCGAGAAATCTATAATATCTTCTCATCGATGAGCCATATATCGATATTCATGAACTCACCGTCTTTCTTAATATTACATACCTCTCAAAATGACAACAACCTTGTAATTACATGTTGAGAAATTTAACCAATTTTCAAGTGGATAATATCAGAAATTTCTACCATGTAGATCTTTCATCTTTTCCTACATCAATATAACTACAATAAATCCATCTTTTATATAGTTATTTTAAGTGAAAGTATTAATATCATATTCTGTAAGCTACTACAATTTTAATATTATGGAAAAATATAACATCTATCATCTCGTCATTCTCTATACAATTATATAGATTTAATACAAAAAATCACTTTCTCTTCTTTAATTTTTGTGTTGAAGTAAATTATAATTACATCTCTCATTTTTTATTGTCTGCATATTTTCATATTTCTTAGTTTTTGTATGATATAGTTTAAATATTTTAAAACTTAAAGAAATGTTTAAAATTTTTATTAATAAATATTTCAAAAATTAATAATAAAACTAAATCAATATCATCAAATAAATGTTATTGTTACTATTAGGAAAAATGTTTACATTCTAGTGTATATATATATTTATTTATTTACTTAACTATATATGAGTGGTTTGTACTTTTTGGTAGTTATATATTTTAAGGGATTATTAGATATTAGATGTTAAATAAAATAAATTAGTAAATTATTGTTTCAATAAGTTAGTTATTTATAAAATCAATTTCAAAATAAATAAGTGATTCATAGGACATATAATTGAAATTTTCTCTTCTTATTTTTTAAAAATTATTTTTAATTTAGAGATTTGGTTGTTTTAAAGATATTTTAATAATTTAAAAATATTCAAATATGATGTTAATAGTTACACATTTTTTATTTTAAATGATTTTCTAGTTAAAGGATTTCATATTATTTATTATAGATATTAGTAATTTTTTACAAATTAAATATTAGATATAATAAATGAATAGGATAAGGGTTGATGATGTGATATAATGAGAAGAGAGGACGATTCTACTCCATATATATAGATTCCGACGACCTATTTTTCTTGACTTATTCATCGAGACTCGAGAGAGCATCAAAAACGGGTTTTCTCGCGGTCGAAATTCAAAATCTGTAGAGAAACCAAAATGGAGCTGCTCAAGTTGTCAAAATTCAAATTGCAGCTTCAGTCAATGATCAGAGAAGTGCGAGATCTGCGTGTAAGAGGTTTATACATCTATGGATTGTGTCTTTCTTCGCTCCACTGTTTCTCTTCTTCTATTTTTCTACCGACATTTTTGCAGGAAAGGGAGCGATCAGTCACAGATCACATTAGTCTTGTTAATCAGGTTCTTCATTCAATAGTACTGTACATGTCTCTTGCTTTTGTCGCGTCGTCTGAGTCATGAATCGTGATTATGTGGTTTGGTGCTTCGACACAGAAACAGAAGCAAACGGAGGAGGAACACAGCAAGAAAGTGCAGGAGTTGCAGAATGAGTTAGCTTCTTCTATAGAAACACAGGAGGCTCTCGAGAGGAAGGTTTGCGAGATTATTTGCCTCTGCGAATCTATTATAAGAAAGATAGTAGAGTTTGTGAAAGTTCTAATTAATATGCAGGTGAGTTACCTTCAGAACAACTATAATTTGCTGGAAAACAAGCAGAATAATTTGAAGACTACTATTCAAACCCTGCTTCAATCACGAGAAAGTTTTTTAAATTCTTACCAGGTGCTTGTCTCATCATCTCGTTATTTCAAAATTTCATACTAGTCTGGGTAATGAAGATAGCTTAGAGAATCATCTCCATATCAATGGGTTGAGCTGTTGAATTTCGATACAATGCATGTGGATATATTTCTCTCTAAAGTTTTTGTAACTTCAATTAATGAAATGGTGGTGTGTTTGCAGGAGTCGTTTTGTGAAATGAAATGTTCAATTGAAACCAGGGATAGGAAGATTGCCATCCTACAGCAGAAGATAACCTCTCACTTAGCATTGTTTGATTCAATTGAGAAAGAGGCATCAGTAATTAAGAAGGTCATACACGAAGTTCAGGGCCTTGTGGATCAAAAAGAAGATGTAGGCATGTAGATCCCTGATCTCTTGCTAATTCTCCTTTGAGAACATGCTCCAGAATACTAATGCATCGGATTCCCCCAAAGGCAAATGATCATGTTTGTTTTGTTTCTTTTATCCAGTGGCTTACTTGAAAGAGAAAATGGACCATGTCTTTACATATGAAAAAGTGTTTATCGGTGAGTTTCACTGAATCTATTCTGATAATAACCTGAATTTTGATTGGTTACTTTACTGTCTTTCCCATTAGTAATTGGTCATTTACTCTTGTGGTCTTCTCCTAAAAAGGTTCTTTAGATGAAGACAGTTCTGGACAAGGACATTGTATTGTTATGGATAGGTCCTGTTGAAGTGTATGTACTATGCATGTGTATGTTATTGGCTTTTTCTCTTGCTATGCTGTTAAGACATGTCATTTTAATATATTTGGCAGGTGACTCAATTTGTGTATGCTTACCTTTGTGAAGAAAATGATTTCTATCTTCTTGACATATGCAGAGAAAATCAGCTCTTTAGAAGAGAAAATTGAATATCATGAAACAGAATTGCAGAGCAAGGAGAATAGAATATCAGAGCTTTCGGCTCAGCTGGAAGCAGAAAAGATTAATAATGAATATCAACATCAAGTTGAAGAGATATCCATATTAGAGCTTGCATTTTCTTAACACCATTTTCAAAGAAGAGAAGTACTGCAATATCCATTGTTCTTAAAGCGTTGGCCACCTATATGTTTACTTGACCAGCCTTACCTTCAGAAAACTTTGCAGGTCAGAGAATTAGTTGTAGCGAACTTGATTTCTGAGAAAGAGGTAGAAAAGGAGATAACTAGTTGTTTACTGAGTTTGATCGGTTTTGCATCCTCAACAATCTATATAAATAACATCCATGTTTAGGCATTGTATTCTGAAGTGAAGGGTTTAGAGATGATTTTACAGCGGATTCAGAAGTCTGTAGCCCTTATGACTGAAGAGGTGACAGATAAATTCCAGTTTTTATTTTATAAGATTCCATACTTCAATAATAGTCTAGTGGAACTTCGCATTCAATTGATGAAATTATTTTTTCCATATCTTCTTCATTCTCTTGATATGACAGGAGAGAAGGGTGTTCACATCAATACTGACATTCCAAGAAGGTGCCGATGAAAGAAACAAAAATTCCGGGTCTGTATAATCACTTAAAACATCTTTTTTTCCGTAACTGATCCAATGAGAGATATATTGCATAGCAATTTTCTTAATGAACATGACATGAAACAGAGGAATCATTACATTTTGAGGTTCTAACTTTGGGATGAACTTGATGGCTTAAAATTAGTTGGAAATCGGTGCTTATCTCTCTCTCTCTGAATGGCTAATTAGGCACAATGGCACTGTTGATAAAATGGAGGAACTTCAATGTGAAGCTCATATTATGCATTCTCAAGAAAACTCAGGTATGTTCTCTTCTTTTGTTGCCTCCGTTTAGAATTAAAAATTACCAGAAACAAATAAACCATAATATCTTCACTTGTTCGATATATGTAACTATTGGAAGCAAGTTTTCTTGTAATACAATGCCAAGAGAAGGTGTTTAGCTGACCTTCTAGGTAGAAGAGAGATATGCGGATGGATTACAACTTCTTACTTACCAGATTTCCAATTACTTCATATTGCAGCAAAAGTTATTCCATCAAGTCCTACACGCTGTCAGCAGCAAATCACAGACCGCAGTTCGATACAGTATGATGATCATCATATGGATTCGGCTCAGCAGCATAATAACACTGCCAGTGGGCAATGGCAAAGTAATAATAACCACGACCACTTTGAGACCGAGGCAAGTGACACCATTTTCTCTATGTTGCTTTCTCTGATAGAGGTGAACATCAAAATGAAAATTTTCTCTCCAGGTTCTACGCCATTACCTAGAACAAACCTCCTCACAACATGATATCATCAACTAGTGTACTATATATCCACAAACAATCTTAGCTTTTTGAGATTACTTTTGCACTTGGATTCGTAAATAAATCCCCGTACCGTAGCTTATTCATTGCTTCAAAGACGAAGTAGTCTCGAACTTAATAACCCATAAGCGAATATTATCGCCAATTAATTTGCAGGACAAGTGCAAAGAGTTGATGAAGCAGCCTGATTCAGAGTGCTCAACGAATCACGTATAAGAAGAGTTAGGCGCCTCATCACGATTTGTGACTGTTATCACTTAAAATCTAATGTCGATCTTTCGACCTCATAAAATGCTTCTTCAGTGTTTGCAGGATTTCAAGGATTAGACGCCACTGGTTCAGTAAATATTAATGCCTTCAGGCTTTTTTTTTTTTTGTTAAATGTTCATAATTATGTTTGTCTTAACTTTCAAGTCGTAGTTATGAAAAGAAGATAGTTTCATGGAGATATATAGAGGCTAAGCTCAAATCTGAGCGGACTGTTCTACTTGATTGTCAGCACGAAACTCCATCAAAACAGTGTCGAGTTTTTTATACAAAAAAAAAAGAAAAAATTACTCAAATAACACACAATTTATACGTAATGACAAAAATAATTTTTTTTAAAAAAAAATTTGAAACAGAGGGTGCA
>OVBA01009253.1:0-10943 GCA_900406435.1 Lepidium aucheri | reverse complement strand
TCTCAACTCTTCTAAACCAAATTTCCAAGTTTGGCTCGTCCCTTTACACCACATTCACATTTCACACATCGGGTTTACGAATTTAACAAGTTTAGGTATTACACTCTACCTCTAAGCAAAGCAAGCGGCGTAATCAAATCAAATCAAAAACGAAATTGAAAGAGTTAACAATATTTTAGGCAAAAAAATGAAGAAAGTAAAAGTCGTATCTAAATTAATACTAACAGAATAGAACTCCGAAAAAAAAGAGAAGAAAAAATCAAAGGTCAAATATAACTTTGGTATAATCCTAAGTTTTAATGATGAACCAAATTGACGAAATTACCCTTCACCCATACATTACATCATCACAAAGGTCAAAAACTTCCCCACCGTCTCTCTCTCTTTCTCTTTCTCCGCAGAGAAAACTTTGCAATTTGCAAACTCATTCATTTATCTAATCCTCTTTTGCTAAAATATCTACACAAGAAGAAGAAGAAGAAGATAAGAGGTGAACCATTTTCTCGGATCAGATTTCACTAAAGAAGCTTTCCAATTTTCATCATTGATTCAAGTTATTTGGTAAAGAAAATGGGAAGCAAATGGCGAAAAGCAAAGTTAGCTTTAGGTCTCAATTTATGTCTTTACGTTCCTAAAACGCTTGATGATTCTTCTTCTCCTTCGAGAAGATCCGACAACGCTAATTCTCTGTCTCCGGTAACGGTTCAAAGACCCACAACGCCGGTTCCTTCCTCCTCTGGTCTCCGATTGCCTCGCTCCATTAGCATATCCTCTTCTAAGGTTTCTTTTTTCTTCTTCTTCTTTTATATTATCTCTGTTCTTACGTTTTCATTGAAAGTTTTGAGTTTTAACATTTGTGTTTGTTCTCTTTGTTCATTAGATTTTTTCATCTTTAAGGGTTGAATATTTCTTTCTTTGTTTGACATGTTCTTGTCATATTTTGTGTGTTTTATCTTTTAGTATTAGAGATAGTTAAAGTATTGATATTTCTAATTTTTGGAATATGGGTCACCGTTAGATCGACGGATCTTCATGTGGTTCAAATTTTGTGATTTGGTTAAGCAGCAAACCCAAGGGCTAATCTTTCTTGGAACTCCAAAATTTCATTTTAATTTGCTTTTTATAGTTATATCTAATTCTTGCTTTATTTGTAGTATTTGTTTAATCTCTTTTTTTCCCAAAAGTGTTTGGATCTTCACGCACATCAAATGATCTTAGTTCTAGTTTAGTAATTTAGTTGTCTTTTAAAAGATTAAAAAATTGTGTCATATTGTTTTCAAGTCCCTCATTTGTTTGTGTCTTATCACCTTAAGTTCTGTGAGTAGATTTGTTAGTTTGTAAATTTGCAAGCTTTGAAAGTATTAACCATTTTAAAACTTTGAAGAACAGAGATTGATTAGTGAGATTATGATTTGGTAAACATCTCTCCTTCACAAACAATTTATCTCAAACATTCGAATCATTATATCTTCAACAAGAGTTTGACACTAGAGTTGGCTTAAGCTTGGTTCTGTCTCTTTCCTTGGTTTATAGTGCCATTTTTTTCCTTCAGTTTTGTTTTTGGAATATAATTTTTATTGGTATTGTTGAAGAAAGATGAACAATTTGTTGTGATGTAATTATCAGCTCTCCTAAATGGAGCCATTGTGGGGATAAAGTTTTTTTGACAATAGTCAAGTGCACTTCAAGGACCAATCTTTTTCTATTTTATTTTTTGCTTTTTTTGCAATCAACTTTCTAATTATTGTTGATAGATACCCTTCTTAGTGTTATAATTCTGTTGTGTCAATTAGATATATTCCTCTATTATTAAAAATAAAATTGTAATTTCTAAAATCTGACCAAGATAATTGTTAGTTTTACCATGAACTTGTATTTGTCGGAGAAAGAAACCCATAAAAGTTTATCTAATTCATTGGAATTTCCACTCTCTTTAGCTTTGTTTTGCATTGTTATTTTTATCAACTTTAATCTTTCTAGCGTTGAATTTGCCTAAACAATCTTTTGATTACTGATCTGGTTAAATCTGTCCTTTAACTTTATAAAGCTGTGTCCATTGTCTTTACTTCACTTTTGTCCATTGTGCTTTTAATTGTTTGACCTCATAGATTCCAAAGAATTTTGATCGAGATTCCAAAGATCTGTATTCTAACAGAGAAGTTATCTTCTTCTTTTTTTTTTTTTGTCCTAAGATTATTGAATGATCAGATTAATAAACGTAGTGGTTCAAACTTAAACCGAGTCTCTGAAAACTTTTTCTTTTTTTCCAGGCAATGGAAAGATTCCATCTTTTTTTTAATGTTTGCTCTTCTTTTTATGCAACATTCAATAATAGAGCCTCTTAGTAACAGAAACAAATGTGTCAGAGACTATGACACAAACTCAGGTTTTGTTTGTATTCTTGTTGTTACATAACTCTGTATTACGTAGAATAACATCTTCTGAAGTTGTTTTAATGTCTTTCAAATTAAGAATCTGAAACCTCATTGTTGTATTATGCTTTGTGAAATTGCAGAAAACATGTGCAATATGTTTGACGGCGATGAAAGCTGGGAAAGGTCATGCAATCTTCACAGCGGAATGCTCTCATTCGTTTCATTTCCATTGCATCACTACAAATGTTAAACATGGGAACCAGATATGTCCTATTTGTCGTGCAAAATGGAACGAGATCCCTCTTCAGAGCCCTAATGCTAAGTCTAAACCCGGTGTCAAACTATTAGGTCGACCAAATGATACCTGGATGTCAGTACAACCACGCAGATCGTCTCCACGGCCTGACAATGCAAGGCCCGTCTCCTCGATCTTTAACACAGAGCCTTCAGTTTTCAATGATGATGAGGCTTTGGAATGTCAAGACCATTCTGCTAAATCATCGGGTTCAGAGATATCCAAACCTGGTGTTACTGAGAAATTGGAAGTTAAAACATACCCAGAGATTTCAGAAGTAGTGAGATCAAGTTCGATGAAGGATTTTGCTGTGCTGATCAATCTTAAAGCTCCTACTGCTTTAAGGTCCTCTTCAAATTCATTGTCTTCTTCTCGAGCTCCTGTTGATCTAGTCACTGTTCTTGATGTAAGTGGCAGCATGGCGGGAACAAAACTAGCATTGCTGAAACGAGCAATGGGTTTTGTGATTCAAAATCTTGGTCCATATGATCGTCTCTCGGTCATATCTTTCTCCTCCACAGCTCGTCGTAACTTCCCTCTCCGTCTCATGACTGAGAACGGTAAAGAAGAGGCATTGCAGGCGGTTAATTTGTTGATCTCAAACGGAGGAACAAACATTGCAGAAGGGTTGAAGAAAGGCGCAAGAGTTTTGAGTGAACGGAAATTCAAGAACCCTGTATCGAGCATTGTGCTCTTATCCGATGGTCAAGATACATACACCATGACTAGTCCCACCGGTGGATCTTCTAGAGGGACGGATTACAAAGCCCTTCTTCCTAGAGAGATCAATGGAAACCAGATCCCCATTCACACGTTTGGGTTTGGTTCTGACCATGACGCTTCCTTGATGCATTCGATCGGGGAGAACTCCGGAGGTACATTTTCTTTTATAGAGTCTGAAACGGTTATACAAGATGCTTTTGCGCAGTGCATTGGAGGTCTTCTTAGCGTGGTGGTTCAAGAGCTCTGCGTTACGGTCGAGTGCGTTCATACCTTGTTGCGAATTGGAGGTGTTAAAGCTGGAAGTTACCAGTATGATATCGGTTCGAATTTAAGAACCGGATCTATAAAAGTCGGTGATCTCTACGCAGAGGAAGAGAGAAATTTCTTAGTAAATATCGATATTCCCGTTGTCGATGGAGGTTCAGATTCGATGTCGTTAATCAAGGTTCGATGTGCCTACAAAGATCCAGTGACGAAAGAGACCGTTGAATTGAACAATTTCGATGAAGTAAAGATTCTGAGGCCGAATGTGACGGGAGAGCGAAGACCCGTGGTTTCAGTTGAAGTAGACAGACAGAAAATCAGATTACGTGCGGCAGAAGCAATCTATGAAGCTAGGGTTTTAGCTGAGGGCGGTCAGTTGACCGAAGCTCAGTCAGTTCTCGAGACTTGCCGTAAGGTACTGAGAGAGTCTGTGTCTGGTCGAGCTGGAGATTCAATGTGTGTCTTACTGTGTGAAGAGCTCGTAGAGACACAAGAAAGAATGGCTACACGTCAATTATACGAGAGTTCAGGTAGGGCTTACGTTCTCGCCGGTCTAAGCTCGCACTCATGGCAGCGAGCGACGGCTAGAGGCGACATGAGTGATTATACGACGACGACTACTTACCAAACGCAAACAATGACGGATATGGTGAATCTCTCTCAAACCATGACTTTTGGAAGCCCTTTATCTGTCTCTGATACGAACTCGAATTCAAGCCCTTCGGGACGTAGGAGACTCCGCCAAGCTTCGTCTTTTCCGACGAGACCAAGACCTAGGTAGGTGATTGGTGGAAGGGCAAAGTCGGGACTTTGACTTTATGGATATTTCAAATTTGCTTTGTTTATGTTTTTCATAAGTACGATATGTTTTTTAAAATTGGGAGGGTAGTTTAAGTAATTTTTCAGTTTTGGTGGTATATGTAGTAAGAGTAGTTTTTGGTGGGGGTGAAAAAAAAAAGGAAAAATGTTGAATTGGTGCTTATCTAAGGTATAATATATTGGCATTTTTAGTGCCAAGTAGATTCGTTTTTTTCTTCTTTATTTCTTTATAATTATGGCAATTTTTTTCAAAATGTATTTGGTGGGTATAGAAGTGTGAGTTGTGATTGTGAAGAAAATGTTGTCCCATAAATATTTATGATTTGTTTACTTCTGCTATTTTTATGAAAAATCCAAATTAATTTTTGTGCCTAAATACTTCAAAGTGGGCTTGTAATCCACAGAAAAATAATAGGCCTTAGCCCATTATGATGATAACAAAACTTGCCCACAAAAATTGAACTTATTAATGGGCCAACCATTAATTATTTCATGATATCTATACTTGTTGTTGTTGTTGTTGTTGTCATAATTTGATTTGGACTTCTTATGACCGATATATTGTAGGACGAGTAGGTTTTCTTATTAAAAGAAAAAACTTTTTGACGGAAAAAAAAAAAAAGAAAAAACATTTTATGCGACTGAATCTGCATAAAGAAAAGATGAACCTAAATCATTATAATATCAAAAATAGCATTGTGCATTGATGACCAAAAAATTATAGTACTATATTAAGTTCAAAAAAATTTAGATAGTAGTAATAAAATGAGTGTATTTATATAAAACTCGACTCATATATTATCAACCATAATATAAAAAAGTGAACAAAAGATCATCATCACGACAAAAGATAACAAAAGTCAGAAAAGGACTAGAACTGGCTGAAGGCGTTTATAACACGCCCCAAATAAGCCTCACTCACGGGTATACCCTGAGCAATTTTTCTTGTTGACTAATTTTATGATATTTCCATGATACAAACACGTATATTGTATAAGTAACAATTTATATATATCTATATTAATATCAGTGCGTATTATGAATTATGTTTGGTATTATAATATAACTGAAGACTATAGATGGACATGCGACTTGCTCACGTGATGAAGCCTTTGTACTTGGATCTCAAGATCTATACCTAATAAATACATTTAATAAATAGGTCAAAACTATTCGTATTTTTACACCTAATAAAAGTAATTATTTTTACTTGTAAAAGTCAAATAGTTATTTATACCATTTGATACGAATAATCAATTAGTAATATATGTTATGAATAAAAAAGAATTTTCTGTAAGTCGAATTTTAAAACCTTTATTTTGTCACCAAATCCCGCTCGACTAGTGAATGGCCGCATAGGACTAATCAATTCTTGGCAATTATTAAATCTGCTTTAATGGTTAATTGGTCCGAATGGTAGGTTTGTGTTCATTGGAGGACTCCAATGTGACCAAAATGACAGGAATAATAGACTAAAAAATAATCAACCACTATATTGAAACTAGCCTAATTTGATGGAATATTACATAGGAAATTGCAACAAAAGATAGAGTCAAATTATAAAAGTTTTAAGAGATTTAATTATCACGGCTTCGTGCTGCTTTTTTCTTTTTCTTTGAGGAACAAAGTGTTATAATGAAATTAAACCTCTTAATTTCATTATTATTTGAAAAACCTGAAAGGAAATTGGAATATTCACTCGATTTTCCTTAGACAGGGCTTCGGATTCTCTTATCAATTTAGAGGGGTTGCCTCTAGTTGAAAGCTGTAGTTTTGAAATATTACCATAAAGCGCTGATACTAATTCCTTTTTTTAGTTTTTCGAATCAATTTTGGTTGCAACTTACTACACTTGTGGTGTAAAGAATTAATGCTCTTCAAAAGCCCTAGTTTCTAAAAACGAAAATGAGCAGCTGTCTATATCCTCTCGTGAGAATCTTCAATTCGTGTGGGAGCTGTCTTGATTGAAAGAAACGATTGTTGTTAGGACAATACAGGAGGTTAAACGTCTGGTACTTTTTGTATGTATTACTTTACTCTAATTTTGTTGAGTGGTATATTAAGTTGACGAAGCATGAACCTGAATATTGATCGTGCTTTCGAGCACATGTCTCTGGACAGAGAAAAGCCAGATGCTCTCCTAAGACCATTGTTGCTGAACGGATTAAATGCATTATATTGGGTCGGTTGCTGAATCCTGGATGTCAGAGGATGGCAAATTTTATCCATGACATGTCTAGGTTATGGAAGGTACAAGACCGATGCAGAGGAGTAGCACTGTCCCATGAAAAGTTTCAATTCATTTTCGATAATGAGAATGATTTTCAAGCGGTTATCTCTGCTGGAGTTTGGACATATGAAGATTGGGAGATGCTTCTGGAAAAGTGGACCGATAATCAACCTGAAGACTATCTTCAATTGACCATGTATGGATTACAATGCGAAACATCCTTATTGAGTGGTATGATTCAGAAGTGATACAGAAAATTGCGGGTTTTATTGGAAGAGTGCTCGAGTTGGCTTTTGATCCCTTGAAGCCTTAGAGTAAAGGTTACATTAGGGCCAAAATTTTACTCGATGTCAACAAAACACTTCTAAATGCTCGGGAGTTTGAAAGTGCCACGGGAGAAGTAATTAAGATTGATTTTGAATATGAAATATTAGGGAAACGATGTTATGGCTGTCAATGGCTTACTCATGATAAAACTCGATGTCCTTTCTTAACCCAAAACTGGCATCAGGATGATATGGTAGGCAACAAAGAAATTGTGACTAAGACAGCTCGTAAACTTGACAAAGAGGATATTTTGTGTGGTGTTATAACGGCCGGAGATGTTTATGATTAGGACATGGGAAAGCAACTTATTGCTGAAGATGTTTTGGAAGTCATGCGGAACTATCTTTCCATAATAGATCTTGATGAAAAGAAGGCTAGAATGATAAGAGTTAGATGGCATGTTTAGGGACTAGATAAAGATGCAAGCGACCACCTAAGCATTTGGAGGTCATAAAATGTGACTGTGACTACTAATTTAGACAAGGGGAAGAGAATTGTCTATGATTTTTTCAAAGCAAAGGGAACTGATGGTCCAAGTGATACAAATGCTACCACAAGAGCTGCATACAAACAAGATAATCAAATTATTCCCAAACCTGCTAACTGGAATAAACATCAAAATACAAAGCTTGTGGCGGCGTCATTCAATGCTTTACAATCTACTTCAAATTTGAGAATTTCTAGATTTCCTGCGGCTCTATACCTGGTATGGACTCTAACTCTACGGTGCTCCAAACTCGCTCTGTCGAGGCTGGTTTTTCCGGAGTTAATTCTAAATCCTCTCGGTTTAGGAAAAGGCCAGGCAAGTGGAAGAGGCAGCAAGCTCTCAAAAAAGTAACCTTTTTTATAGAGAGACAAAACAAAGCAACGAAGAGGATGACATTGCTTTAAAAAGAAAGGCTATGGATGTTGATGACGTTGAGAATTCACCTAAAGGTGTTAAACGCTGCAACATAGAGGAGGTTCCACGGGAAGAACTGCCGGAGGATCAATGAACATATTAAGTTGGAATTGTCAGGGTTTGATGAATGACCTGACATTCCATTACTTGAGGGAGATGAGATGTTCTCTTTTCGTGAACTTTTTATTCCTTCTGGATACTAAAAATTCCAAACCCTTTTTGTTGAACATTCAAAAGTCAATTGGTTATGATTCTCATCTATTGTAGAAGCGGAAGGTCTGAGTGGTGGCTTAACTCACTTTTGGAAAAAATCGTTTCAAGTTATTGTACTATAAGCTAAAAACGGATTATAGATATTGAGTTTACTATGGGATCATATAGTTTCTTTATATCCTTTGTCTATGGGGATCTAGTTCATCATCATAGACGTATGGGATTTGCTAAACGATATTGGTAGCAGAAGAATTGAATCATTGCTTATTATTGGTGATCTAAATGAGATGTTAAATAATAGCGAAAAGATTGGTGGCCCTCCTAGACCTAAAGTTTCTTTCTTTGCCTTTTCTAATCTCATGTCTAGTTGCTATCTGAAGAAAGTGATCAGCTCTGACAATAGATACTCTTAGGCAGGTGAGAGGAATGGGGTGTACACTCAATGCTGTCTAGATTGTGCACTACGAAACTCTGAATGGCATAATACGTTTCCACTTTCACGTGGTGAATTTCTTGAGCGTATTGGCTCAGATCATCAGTCCATTGTTATTCGTTTTGTTGCAGACTTTTCAATAAGTATGGACGGTTCATGTTTGATACAAGATGATTGAAAAGGTCTGGGTTTAGAGACAAGGTTGCAAGTGTTTGGTCATGTTCTAACGCTTCAGCTCACGTACTCTTTTGGAGAACATCACCGAATGTAGAAAGGTGATTTCTCAATGGAAGCGATTTGCAAATTGTAATTCTAAAACGCGAATCTCAAGGCTTAAAGAACATTTAAATATTAAAGCCAACAAAACCAATCCAGACTTAACATTCATTAGAGAGATACGAAACAAGCTGGCTCAAGCGTATAGATAAGAGGAGATCATTTGAAAGCAAAAGAGCAGAGAGTTTCGGCTTCGGGAAGGGGATTGCAACTCCAAAATCTTCCATCATAGTGTTAAAGGGCGACAGTGTCGAAACTCTATTCCAGCTCTTGTTAACACTGATGGAATCGAATAATTCTCTGAAGGCTACAAAGGAAGCATAGCGATGGATTATTTTACAAGTATGTTCAGCTCCTCTAATCCCTCACTAACTAACTGTCTCCTAGATAGACTAGCTCCACGTGTAACTTCAGAAATGAATAGAGATCTAGTTAAGCAAGTTTCGGACGATGAGATAAGAGTTGCTGTTTTTGAACTAAGAGTAACAAAACTCTGGATACTGATGGAATGACGGGTTTGTTTTTCCAATCACATTGGGACATTGTTGGGAAGCAAGTAATTGGCAAAATCAGAAGGTGTTTTGATACATGTACTCTCCCATCAGAACAAAATTTACCCAGATATGTCTCATTCCAAATGACTTGAATCCTACAAAGATGTCAGACCTTCGTCCTATAAGTTAATGTTCAGTATGCTACAAGATCATATCTTGAATACTAAGCAAGAGACTAAAGAAGTGGCTTTTGGAGATTGTATCCAAGACGCAAAGAGCATTTGTGTCTGGTAGACTCACATCAGACAACATTTTGGTAGCTCATGAGATGATATATGATTTGAAGTCCAATGATAGGTGCTCACAAGATTTTATGGCGGTTAAGATTGACATGTCTAAAACATATGACTGTGTAGAGTGGCAATTTCTGGAGGAACTTTTCCATAGGCTTGGTTTTGATAAAATTTGTATAGCTTGGGTAATGGAATGTATATAAACCGTTAAATGGCAAACTGTACAGATTTATTAAGCCAGAACAAGGTATACGGCAAGGCAATCCTCTCTCACAGTTCATATTCATTTATGTGTTGAAGCTTTGGTTTATGTTATGAAGAGATTTGAAGTCTCTGGTACTCTCTCTAGGATAACATTAACTAAGGAGAGCCCTTCGATTCAACACCTTGTATTTGCTAATGATAGCTTGTTTATGAGTCCTGCAAATTTCAAGGAGGGTGAAGATTTAATCTGATGGCTTAAGCTATATGGAGCTGCTTCTGGTCAGGTTATTAACCTCCCAAAATCTGCTATTACCTTTGGGAAGAAAATAGACCTCATCATGAGGAGAATTTTGGTTCTGTTCTTGGATATAACGGTAGAGAGAGGTTCTGGTAAATATTTAGGCTTACTGGAATGCCTTAGTGGTTTCAAGAGAGACTTCTTAGCATTCATCACAGACAGGCTTAAGTTTCGGATTACAAACTGGTACACAAAATCGCTTTCCTTGGGAGGGGAAAATTTTTTGATTGAGTTTATGGGACCCGTATTATCGGTTTATGCTATGTCATGCTTCAAGTTAACAAAGCATCAATGCCGAAAACTCACAAGTGCTTTATCGAGCTTTTGGTGGAATAGCTCGGGTGAAAAGAACAAAATACACTTGATAGCTTGGAAAAATTTGAGCAAGTCTAAGAAAGAAGGTTGTGTTGGCTTCCATGAGATAGAAAATTTTAATATGGCGCTACTTGCGAAACAGGCCTGATGGCTCTTATATGATAAGTCTTCTCTGCTCTCACAAGTTTATAAGGCAAGATATTATCCAAAAAAAGATTTCTTAGCAGCATGCATAGGTACTCGTCTTTCATGCGTGGAGAAGCATATTATTTGGACAATCATTCCTTGAGAATGGTTTAGTGAGATCAATTGGTGATGGGCGAAGTACTTCAGGGTAGACCGATAAGTGGATCCTAGATTTGTATCCACGAAGACCGCTAAATTAGATAACGATCGATGATCTTAACATGAAAGTTTGTGAACTTATTAACCCTCAAGGGTCATGCAAAGTACCAAAGATTTAGAAATTATTCCCACATGCGA